>PVLC010001650.1:0-136042 GCA_004027655.1 Graphiurus murinus
TCTCTGTGCATGCTTCCCAGCTGCAATAAATTAATGGAATTTGCTGTCTATGGACTAGGAACTCTGGAATCATGAGCCAAAATAAATATTTCCTCCTTTATGTTGTTCATGTCAAGTGTTTTGTTCACACCAATGGAAAGCCGACTAACGCAACTAATTTATATTATTTGCTATTAAAGATGACCAAAACAGCTGGGTGTGGTAGCGCACACTTGTAATCCCAGCATTTGGGAGGCTGAGACCAGATGATCTGGGTTCGTGGCCAGCCTCAGCTACCTAGTGAGGCACTCCACAACTTAGTGAGACCCTGTTTCAAAAGTAAAGAATAAAAAATAGGATTGGGGATATAGCTTGGAGGTAGAATGCCCCTGAGTTCAATCCCCAGTACAACAACAACATTAAAAAAAGACCAAAATATCCTTAACCACCTTTGTTTTCTTACAAACTCAGAAATATATATGACAGCTCATGAGGACAGAAATCTACGTTACAATTTTATTCTAAGCTAACCTCTACAATCTAACCAACAGATTAGCTAGCCACAGTACTAAATCAGAGCTGATAATAATTAGAAATATCATTGTTAATACATAAAGCGAGGCGATAATAGATGTAAGAGGGGAGGAAAAGGAAAACAGCTTTAGGAGAAATTAAAATGTCTCAAACTAAGTGAGGGTAAATCTAAAAAGAGTATGGTGGGGTCTTATATTTGGTATCCAGAAATGATCAATGCTTAGTCCAGAAGTAAATGGCTAAGGAGGGGTGGGAGTGTTCTTGTTTGGAAGTGACACATTAATTTTGAGATACGTGCTTTGAATTATGTTCACCCCACATCTGAGTAGGGTCTCAGAATTCACAGTTGGTTTGAATTTCAATCTTATTTTGTTTTTCTTTCATAACTGGCCTCCTTATCCAGTGTTCTCAGGTCTTTTCTATCTGCTCTCCCTGTTGTCTCTGTCCACAAATAGTGCCAATACTTCCACTTGATAATTTTTCAATACTTTCTACTAAGATAGGTAAATGCCACTCTGCTATAAATAATCATCCAAAAATATGATGAAGTAAAATAACAGGCTATTTCTTTCATCATCTGCAGACTTAATTTCTATTAATTTCAAACACCCATATCCCCCTAATATTATCAAACTCTAATAATACCCTAGTACATTTTCATCAGAAAAGAATACTGTCTCAGGCCATATTCAATGATTTTAAGTTAAAGATGAAACAAGAAGTTACAACAACATTCAGCCATCAGCTAACACTCAAATATCAAATCTAAATGCAAAAAAGAGTCAAGGAAACATCTTTCCCCAGGAAATCATTGTTTTAGTTTGGGCTGCTATAAAAAATACTACAGAATGGGTGCTTTGTAAACAATATATAATTAATTCCTACAGTTCTGGAAGCCAAAGTCTGAGAAAAGTATGCCACCATGGTTAGTTCTGGTGAGGGCCCTCCACTGGGGTGCAGACTGTGAAATTCTTACTAGGTAGTCAAAATGAGATATGGTCAGAGAGTTCTCTGGTTTCTCGTTTATAAGGTCATTAATCCCATTAATAAATCTTTACCCTCATGACATAATCAATATCTTAAGGCCTCACTGCCATAACACCATAATACTGGAGGTTAAAATTTCAAAATATGAATTCAGACCAAACATCAATCCATTGCAGTTATGCTTTCAACTACAATTCTATTCCTATAGGTTAAAGGTAAATTAACCTATAGCTTTCTTTGGCCAACTAGTAGTCCTTTTCATGTGTTTTTTTTAAGTAAAGAATTATTAATGTTTATATTAATCATTTCCTCAAATTCACTGTACAGGAGATGGCATGATCGGAGACCATATTTGATGTTGGCTACTGCATCTCCCAACCTTACGTTTTTATCTGTACAATAGTTATTCATTACTGCATTAAAAAGTACCCTGGACCATAATGGATGGAAATAGCAACATTTATTAACTAACAATTTCTAAGCATCAAGAATCAGAGGCTGGGTTGTACTGGCTCAAAGCTCTTCCTGGGGTAACATTCAAACTATTGGCTAGCACTATAATCTCTAAGGATGTTACTCAGGTGGTATCTGCTTCTAAGCTGGCACCCTTACAGATCTATGAGTTCTTCACTCATTGTTGGCTAGAAGTCTCAGTGCTCTCATTATAGGCCTCTAACAGAGCTTCCTGAGAATCCTCAGAAGATGGATGCTGGTTTCTTTGAAGTGAGTGTGTGAAACAATGGGAAAAGGAGGGAGGAAATCGAACAACAACCAAAAAAAAAAAAAAAAAGGAAGGAAGGAAGGGAGGGAGAAAGGGAGGGAGGGGGGAGGAAGGGAGGGAGGGAGGGGGAGAAAGAAAGAGAGGAAAGAAAGGAAGGACGGAAGGAAGGAAGGAAGGAAGGAAGAAAGAAAGAAAGAAAGAAAGAAAGAAAGAAAGAAAGAAAGAAAGAAAGAAAGAAAGAGAAAGAAAGAAAGAAAAAGGAAAAGAAAAAGAATGGCATGGGAAGAAAGAATCACAAGACTAAAGCCCAAATCTTTTGTAATCTAATCTCAGGAATATCTTCATTTTTTAATGTTATTGGTCACACAGGCCAACACTATAAATTGAGAAAGGATGACAGGAGATTATAAAGAGTAGGAGATGAAATGATCTGAGAACATCTTTGAGGTTGGCTACTGAATCTCCCAATGATATGGCTTTCTGTCTGTAGTCTTACATGAAGTAGTTTTTAAATATAATATATACAAGGTAATAGAAATATTACCAGAAAATAAGAATGTTGCTATCTAATATTGGGTATTAGATAACTTAAAAATATGGAGGAGAAACCATACTATTTACTTCATAGGTAGGACAGACATCACAGAACTTTGCTACCAGTGAAATATTTCTACTATAATGCTTCATATCCTGAGTCTTGTCATGATACTGCTTCTCCATCAAATGATAAACCTCATCTTTTCAATCTTCTGGGGACACTGGATGGGATTTGACAAACTAATTTGTCCTAAGTTATTAGTGGGTCCCTTTATTTAAAAAATAAAAGTACTTTCCTTTGAAAAGAATATTTTTTAGTATTTCTTTCAAATCTTCAATAAAAATTCCAATAAGATTACAGATCAAGTTATTTCTTGATTTGTTTTATAATTTATTGATCTTCATTTCAGTGATGGAAAGATCTCTTGGCACCTCTTATACCATACCTATCTGCCTAGATTGATGTCAGCTTTGTTATGTTAGAGTATACATTGAAACATGAATTCTACTTTCTTTAATCAGGACACAGGAAGTAATACTGTTTTTAAGATATAAAATATGACTGGAAGTCAGCAGACTTGATTTCTAGTCCTAAATATAACATAAACTGATACTGATATTAGGATTAAGTCCTTTAATATTTTGGGGCATCTTTAACTGATGACTTAATCATAGCTATCTCTTAAGATGACTTTTAGACCTAAGTACTTGTCTCACTGAATAAGAAGGAAAATATTGTCTATTTACTATATTCTTGAATTTACAGGAAGCTGTCTGCATTATTCTTCAATCTAACAAACTTGGGGAAAATACCCACAAACTTACGCTGGTTAAATCATTTCCCTAGTAATTGGCATTAAATTTAATTTTAAAATAGAAAAAAAGAAACAATAAAACAGAATTAAATTTAGCTTACTGCCTTTGCCTCACAATGATTTTTCTTAACTTATTTCTTTATATTCACTTCTCTTCCATCTGCCCTCAGTTTCTTCTCCTTTTTTAAAGTGGCTGATTTTTACTCTAAAGACTTTGTACTCATTTATGACCTTCCAAAGACCCTGAGTCTCATTTACGTCTCTGATATTTTTAAAACTGAAATACCAAGCCAGTTAACTCTGCCCCCTCTTCATCTCAGTTGCTATTCTTTTAATGTCTTCATCCCTTCTGTTGCAATTTATTTACACTTATAATTTCATTACATATAAGTTGTTAAAGTTCTTCAGAATACTTGTTCATATTAAAGATGCTCCATCAGATTAAACTGTGTCGCACAATTTGTCTATTCATACTCAAGTGCTCTTAAGGCACTCACTGATTTATCCCCCACAAGGGAACTGATATTATTTCCAGATTGTATTTTGGATACCTTATAAAAATTATTCTGAGATGGGTGATGTACAGAAGAATCAAAGATCTGTATTCTCATCCAAAATTTTCCATCAATGAACACTTTGGTGTTTTGTTTTGTTTTTTAGAATACACTCCAGTAACACTTAGCAAATACATCAAGAGGCAGACTTATACTTGGAGTTCAGCACAGCAACATACATGTGAATAAAATATGGCAATATAATGCAAAAGAGCAAAGATAAAGTCTTCTACAGAGTGCTACAGGAGCAAAAAGAAAAAACAGATGCATTCTATCTACAGTGAGAGAAAGTCTGTAAGACAGGGTCACAAATGACTTGAGATATACACATGAGCAGCAATTTGCCAAACAGAAGGAGAAATGAGTCAGATAATCACAGGACAACATTTGCATGGCATTAGGTGAGCCAGTTGCAATTTTCTTGTCTAGACAAAGAAATAGTACAGATTACTGGCTGATTCCTCCTCCTACAATAGGATCAAGTAAAAATAAAGAAGAAAAAGAGAAGCATAGATTTGAAAAAATATGCAAAAATAGACAAAGAAGAAGTCTGATGGCTATCTTGATTTAGTGTTTCAGAGGGGCAATAGGGAGGTGGTGGCTGGCAGTTACTGTCTGGAGAAAGCAGTAGGAGAGTTTAGAGGAAGTTTACTAAATTCTGTTTTTATTGCTGCTTTGATGGTCTCATAGAAGAAATCATTAGTAGCAGTCTGGGTGGTCCTTTGGGTTGGGGGAAATTAAGGTTTGGCCCTATCTTACTGCAGTGAGAAATCAATGTCAGCCACTCATGCCATTGCCTTCTCCCCACCAAAAAAACAGCCTATGTCAAGAAAGCCTTCAGATTTTCAGAATGTTCACATACATTATGACCTGTTGAACTCTTTTCACTCTCCATCTCAAGATTGGCTAGAAAGATCGGGATCAGAGGCAGCACATAAATTACCATATTTGGTGTAGGGTCTTAAAAGTCACTTTCAGAGTTTCTGTATGACCATATTCCACTTACACATGCCATTACATTTTGAGAATAATTGATGTATTCACTGATTCATTTATTCAACAAAAAAACATTTGAGAATCCAATATATATAATACAAAAAGTTAGTATACAAGAATATTTTTAATCTTTGTCTTTATGAAAGGGAAGAAACACAACCCTCTTAATATTGACAGAATTTGGGTGAAAGTAGAGACAGAGTAGACCCTGGAGGATACTAAAAAAAATTTTCCAGAAAACAAACAGAAGAATAGATTATGTGAAATCAAAGGAGTAAACTTTATGAAGGAATAAACAGATATAAAAGTTAACAAAGGATAAAAACTAAGAAATAAATAAGAAGTAACAATAGATTAAAAATGGGTAATTAAAAACACAGAAAATAACAGAAATGTCTATTTATAATCAAAATCACAAAAATTAACTACTTTGAGCATTCTTACCATTTGGATATTGAAAACTTAAAACTTTTGCTCCCCATTGGTTCATTTTCCAAAGTACATATCATCTTCAGTAATGCTGGACTTACCTATAAATCCGAAAAAATGAAAGTTAAATTTCTATGTCCACCTTTTTTTGCTAATAACGAGTGTGCTTATTTTTTAAATCTCACCACTCCGATAGAGTGAAAATTTTATTAATTGTGACATCTTGGGAAAGAGCCGGAATGTAAGGTCTCCATTATTGATTAGTTCCCAAGAAATAATTACCTTGATTTAATCAGATTGATTTTGTAATTATTCATTATTTATTTTATTCCATAGTTTGCAATCTTTCAGAAAACCTTGCACTGCTTACTTCTACTACTTCTGAGAATTAGTCCAACACACTCTGATTGAAGCCTCCATGGACTCTTACATGAGTTATTACAATTTTTTTTACCTCTTCTTCCCAGCCCCCATCCATTCTCAGATCAATGCTGATTATTCTTAGAACCACAGACAGAGTTAGTCTAGTGAAATAAAAGTGAGATCATTGCATTTCTTCTTCCTAACTGTATTCCTCTTTTAGGGGGTAGATTCAATTTGAATTTCATTTTTTATTCTGGATTTTGACTGTCTTTGTGGGAACAGTACATTTTTACTCCAGAGGAAAAAAATCATTTTCTGTAGTGTACATAAACAGCATGCTGATCCATCCTTTATAAAAGTGAACTATATTTTATTTCCAGCAGATATGAAGACTTAGGGGTCTGATTTATGCAAATAGGCTATATCAAATACATAAAACATAAGATATTGACCTCAATTCATCACCAATATGTTTTAATATAAAAAAATACAGAACCATCCTAATTCTCTTAGTTCCTTTTACGAACCACATTTCTTTCCTGTCATTAGCCATATTTTTTCCATAGCAACAGAAGATTGGTTTCATTCAAGCAGCTTCAATACTTAAGAATCTATTTTTAAAACTTCTTACTTGTTATTTTTATTAAATGCTGCTAGTGCACTAGAAACATCAGAAATTATACTTAGTGAACAAAATAAAAACATTTAGCTTACATAGTTCCCAATTATAAAGAAATTGTAATTCAATTACACTTTCCCACTAAGAATAATAGTTATGTTTTCAAATGCCCTAGTGTCAGTAACAACAATTTATCGTCTTAGGTTTTAGGGAAGGATTATGGTATTAGAGATTAAACCTAGGGGTACTCTATACCTCTGGGCTACACTGTTGCCTTATTCATATTCTAATTTGAAACAGTGTTTTGCTAAGTTATGATGTCCTGGTCTTGAACTTGCGATCCTCCTACCTCAACCTCCCAAGACCTGGGGGTCACAATCATGGGCCATTGCACCTAGATTCTCATATATATTTTTTAAAGAGGTTGTGTTAATCTATTCTGGTATTCATGTTTGCCTAAAAATACCTCCTTGGAAATGAAAACTACAATAATGAATACATGAACACTGTTAGGTGAATTTGATAATCAGAAATTTTCCAGCATGACATCTGAGTATGTGTGAATAAAATATTAACTTCAGACTAACAAATACTAACTCATGTAGGAGTACTGAGTCTCAAAGGGGAGTGTAAGGACACTAGACCTGTACCACTTGCTACCTGGTCTCTTATCATATCTTAGGTTCATATTTTCTACTAGTTATCAATCATTCTCTACCCACTCCAATTTTCTTTTGTAACATACAAACATTATTATTTATCCACTTTAAATTTGCGCTAATATATTTGTCCAGAAACTCTTTGACATATCCATGAAAATTATTACACAATCTTTTTCAGCCTACATTGTGAGTCTGATTATCTACCACTCCTATACTTTTGTGCTCCAATCGCATTGGACTAGTCCACTGTCTCTCCAATATGTGCTTGTGTTTCCAATTCCTTGTTAATGCTGTTTAATTTGTTTGTGATGCCTTCCTGTGCTTCAAAATTCTTCAATCTTTTCTTTGCATTTGTGAAAAGCTATGTTTATTACTGGATAATTCAGACTATGCTAACTTAAAGTCATTTTGGATAAATTATTGATGCCTAGAATCTAGATATATACTGAAATGCCAACAGTAGCTCTTACTTTCCTTTCTCTCCAAATAGGTTTATTTTTCTGACAGGTATTACGATATAGTATCTATTTTATTGATTATATTATGTTTGTTATTTTACCGTGTTATCAAATTAACTTTGTAAACATTGTTTCATGATTTTATTTCATCCATCAAATGGCTAAACCAGGCTTACAGAGATCTCTAAACAGTAATAATGCTCCCATTTCCCTGTTAGTTATTTTCTCCTAAGAAAGCTTGTCTGTGCTTCCTTAATATCTTTTAAAGATAGAAGGAATTACCTAAAAACTTGTGGGCTCTACTGTTTTTAGCCGTAGTCTTTACCATAGGGATGCTACAAATAAATTATAAATAGAGAACAAAGAGTTTCCATGTATTATCTATCCAATTTCCCTTTTGACACTTAAAATACTTAAAGTAAATATTTATTTACTTTATTAAACATGGTAGCTTTCCATTACTGTAAATATATGTGAGATAATAAACTTGTAAAAAGTAAAAGTTGGTTTTGGCTTACAATTTTAGCAGTTTCAGTCCATGAGCACCTGGCCCTACTCCTTTGGGCTTCCTCCAGGCAGTAAAATATGGCAGAAACACATTTTAGAGCAGAACTGATCAGCTGTGTCAGGTAGGTGAAAGAGAAAGCAGATACAACACCCCTAATGACTATAAGACCTCTCATTAGAACCTATCTCTTAAAGTTTCCACCATGACCTAATAGTACTAAGGATTAAGCTGTTAACATGTGGGCCTTTGAGGAACATTGAAAATACAATCTAAAGTATTGACTTTGGTTAAATAATAATAACAAATATAATCATTCCCCATTAATACATATATTGTGTTTCAAAACTAATCTGGCATTTTACATGGGTTTAGCTGTAATGTCTCCCTTTTGTAACAATTCCTCAGTCTTTCCTGATGTTTAAATGATGTTTCTTTCATTTATTTTTACATGGTACAAGGGATTGAACCCAGGGGTCTTCTACCTCTGAGGTACTCCAACAACACTATATTATTTATTTTTAAACAGGACCTTGTTAAATGACCACATGCTGGCCTTGAATCTACAATCTTCCTGTCTCAGCCTCCCAAGTACTGGGATTACAGGCATATGCCACCACATCTAGTTTCACATGATTTTCCAATGGTCAGTTAAAATGTAGAATATGGAGATTAAAGATGGTAGAATAGAGGAAGACAGTGCTTTTCAGTTTCTATGAGACTTAGAACTCAACCAGAGGGAAAACTGCTTCTTGGCAAGAGAAAAAGAAAGCAGTCAGAACTGAAAAGAAGAAAGACAGTGGAAACAAAGCTGAATTAGTGGCAGCACAAAGAGCAGAGAACTGAAAAGAGCTCCATGGAACTCATCTGGTAAGTGAAGAGTGAAACTGGTGCCGAGCCTGCCAGGGAATTGGTGGCTGCCAATACCCGTGAATTTCCAGCAAAGACACAGAATCTTGTAGATACAGTTATTGTACATAACCAACATCAAAAGTAATTGCATTTTTCTCTCCATTCTCAAATATCTCAAGATAGTGACTTTGGAGACTGCCCAGCCAAACCACTCAGTGAACTCCTGTGCTGCAGCTGAACTTGTCTGGACTGAGAAACAAAAGCCTTCATGCAGGGACTCACATGATTACAACCCACCTCTTCAAGACCTTTGTGAATCTCCAAAGTATCCACCCAAACCACCCAGCAAACTGTAGCTAGTACTGAACTCTTCATGACTAAGAAACTGAAGACTCTTCTTGAGGGAATCACAGCAGCTACAACAAAGCTTATCATAGTTAGATATAGAGTGCTCCCTAAAGAGCTTACCTATTAAACTCAGGGTTTACATGAAATGGATTTATCTGAGTCTTGGTTCAGACCAGTAGAGTGTGGCTGGATAAGGCGGGTCCCTGAATTCATGGCCTTAAAGAACATATATAGTTCCTCTCCTCTCTCTCTCTCTCTCTCTCTCTCTCTCTCTCTCTCTCTCTCTCTCTCTTTCTCTCTCTTGCTTCCTGGCACCATGATGTGAGAAGCAAAGCCTTATGTTCTTCTCTCTGCTTCCCACCACCAATCCCTAAAATTCATGATCCCCAGCCTCACAAGGACTAAATCCCAAAGTATCCAAGGAAAACCATGAGCAAATCAATCTTCCTTCCTCTATGTTATGCAATCAGTATTTTAGATTCTAGCAGTGAGAATGCTAAGACAGAGCTCCTCAAGATAGTTGGTTTACAAATCATCCCAGCAGGAGCCTGCTTAACTGCAGGGACTTTCATGGCAAAGAACAAACCCTTGGGGTCTGTGAGTTTGCAAACCTCCCTGTGGAAGTGGAAGTGGGGGCTAGAGTTGGACACTAGCAGATAGTCCTTAGGGAAAATCAGGTAGGATTTAGGACTGGCAGTTCACCCCACCCATGTGGGCTCTCCAGCAATCATCATAGGACCACACTAGTGGTGTCTTTGGGGTAAAATATCTCAGTGAGTCATTCTGTAAGCTCAGAATGAGCTTAAGAATGGCTTTAAGTCCATGAATTCTCAAGCTAGGATGTATGGGTCCCCAAAATACCAAAATTTGTTGCCAGCATGTTCTCAGGTGATTGCAGCTGCCCAGAATAGCAATGGTGTCCCTGGGATCAAATAACTGAGCTACCCAAGCCCCAGGCTCAGAATGGTACAATCTCTCCTGGGTATAATTTAGCTCTTGAAGGCAGTGAGACCAGGAGCCAGCAGGATTTGACATGATCAAAACTGAGAAAGAAGCATCAGTATTTCTGGGGCCATCTGATTTAAACTGTCATGCCTCAGGCTAGAAATGCAACAGTTCCTCAGCCAGCAGAGTTTGTACCTTGTGAGGCCTGACAGTGATCCACAGGTTGACAACCAGCAAAACAGTGGTGCTGTCTGTGGGGAATAAAAGTTCAACCAGACAAGCCACAAGCTTGGAATGTCATAATCTCTGGCCCTGATTAGCTTGAGCCCGATGATTATGGAGGCCAGAGGCCAGTGGCCTACATTGTTTAATGTGTTTGCAAGCAGCAGAGCAGTGGTGGTGCCCCTAGGACATTAAATCTCAACTAGCAGGTCACAGGCTCTGAAAAGACATCATAGTCTCTGGCCCTGATGAGTTTGGGTCCAGAGAGCAAGGAGTTTTGCAGTCAATTAGAGACTGTTGCTTGCCTGCCCTGACTAAGAACTAGTTCTTGTTAAAGAGGTTCTGGGGGACTGACTCAAAAGTCTGATTACATGAAACAAAATCATTGCAGCAAATATATACAATTAGCATAAAACTTACTCTAAAGAGATAACAAATATACACAGGATTACCACACAAAGAAGAAGAGGATTCCAAGACAACAGAAATACAAAACTGAGAATTCTAAAAACATGAAAATGAAACAAATAAACTCCCACAATTCAACAATAGGGAGATCACCAACACTGAGCTGCAGAAAATGCCAGAAGGAGAATTGAGAATTTTTATTTTCCGTATAACAAGTCTTAAAAATGAAATCACAGAAGTTGACAGAATATGAAAGAATGTATCAATAGAGAAAATAAGGCCCTAAGAAAGAACCAAAAATTGGCCCTGAGTGAAATGAAGGGTACAATAAATAAAGAACTCAATAGAAATCACCTCTGGCAGACTAGACCACATGGAAAATAGAGTCTCACTTTTAGAAAGCAGTTCATTTGAAAATAACTACATAGTCAAGAATATTGAGAGGAAAATATAACAATATGACTAGAACATACAAGAAATAAGATATAATATGAAATGATGTAATTTACAGATAACGGGCATTGAAGAACATCTAGAAGCATAAACCAAAGGCATTAGAAACCTCTTCAGAGAAATAATGTCAGAGAATTTATCGAATATAGAAAACAAGATGGATTCCCTTATATCCGAGACATTCAAAACCGCAATAAGACAAGATCAAAGAAGAACTTCACATCACATAATAATGAAAACGACTAACATAAATGTCAAGGAGAGAATCTTAAATGAATAAAGAGTAAAAGAATGGGTGAAATTCAGGGGAAAACAATAAGAATCACTCCAGACTTATCAATCCAAATCATGAAAGCCAGAAGGGACTGGTACGGTGTACTCCAAACCCTGAAAGAAAAAAAAAATCAAGAGAATAAAAAATTTCTAAGATAAGCAGAAACAAAAAGAATTCATGACTACCAAGCCAGTACTAGAGAAAATATTTAAATAAATAAAACACAAAGAAGAAAAAAAAAAAAAGAAATACCAGAACCAGACAAGAGGTGAATTCTACCAGATGGACAATGAAGGAAAAGAGAAATAACACTATATCAAACAGAAACTATAATGCAAAATGACAGAAAGAAAAATCATCCCTCAAATAAAACATCAAATGTCAAAGATCTAAACTACTCAATTTAAAGGTATATACTGGCAATGTGAATTAAAGAGCATAATCCAAATGAAAGTTGTTTGTAAGAAACTCAATTTACAGAGCTGGGCATGATGGCACACGCTTGTAATCCCAGTACTTGGGAGGCTGAGACTGGAGGATCCAGGTTCACGGCTAGCCTCAGTTACTTAGTGAGGCACTCTGTAACTTAGTGAGACCCTATTTCAAAATAAAGAATTAAAAATAGGACAAGGGTGTAGCTCAAAGGTAGAATTCCCCTTGGTTCAATCCCCAGTACTGAAAAACAAAACAAAACAAAAAACAACTCAACTTACAAACAAAGATATTCATAGATTAAAGGTGAAAGAATGGAAAAAGATATTCCTTGAAAATGGAGACTGAAAACAAGAAAGGGTAGCAATGTTCATATCTGACAAAGTAGATTTTAAGCCACTTCTTAAAAATGAAACAATCCAACCAGAAGATTTAATGATAGTAAACATTTCTGCCTCAAATGTTTGTTTTATAATACAAACACTTTAGGACATTAGGTATGAAAAAGACTAATACAATAATATTGGGAGACTTCAACACATTTCACCTCTCATACTACTAGATCAGTCTCCTAGACAAAATATCAGTAAATATTCTTTAGACTTAAATAACACTATAAACCAAATAGACATAGACAGAATATTCTACTAAACAGCAACTGAATATACATTCTTTTCAGCTGTTAATGAAATATTTTTCAAAATAACCATATTATGTGCTAAACAATCAAGTACCAGCAAATTAAATAAAGTAATATAATCCCATGAATCTTTTCAGCTCATAATGGAAATAAAGTTAAAATAAACAACAGAAAGATGCAAAGTAATTACATAAATCCATGTAGATTGAATAATACACTTTTGAATGAGAAACGGCTCATAAATAAGGGAAGAAAGAAAAAAATCCAAGTATAAAGTTAAAATTGAGACACAACATACTAAAACCTATAGGATAATTTGAAGGTGGTTTTAAAAGGAATATTTATAGAACTGAGTGCCCACATACGAAAAAAGAAGGTCACCAGATACACAACGTAATGACATATCTCACACACCTTGAAAAACAAGAACAAACTAATCCCAAAGCCAATACAAGGTGTGAAATAGTTAAAATCGGACCAGAAGCCAATGAAATGGAGAACAACAACAAACACCTAAAAGATGAACAAAACAAAAAGCTGGATTTTTTTTAGAGGACAAACAAGATTGATAAAACCTTAGCCAAACTAACAAAAGGAAAGAGTGAATTGACTCAAATTATTAAAATAAAAAATAAAAAGGGAGACATCACACCGGACAGCGGAGAAATCAAGATCAGAAACTATTTTTGAAAATTTATACTCCAATAAACTGAAAGGCAGAGATTTCGACAGATTTCTAGACCCATACAACCTACCTAAACTGAACCAAGAAGATACAGAAAAGCTAAACCAACCAATAGAAAGCAAAGAGATAAAAACAGCAATGAAAGACCTTCCATCAAAGAAAAGTCCAGGTCAGATGGATTCCCAGCTGAATTCTATAAGACTTTTACAGAACTAAACCTAGTCCTTCCCAAATTATACCATGAAACAGAAAGAGATGAAATTCTTCCAAACTCTTTGTATGAGGCCAGTTTCTGCTTTATATGAAAACTAAATAAAGATACCTCAAGAAAAGAAAATTACAGACCAATACCCTTGATGAACATAGATGCAAAAATTCTAAACAAAATGCTAATGATACACATTAAAAACCATATTAAGAAAATTGTACGGAATGTACAATTTGATTTTATCCCAAGGATGCAAGATTGGTTGAACATACACAAATCAATGCAGGTCATTCACTACACAAAATAGAACTAAGGACAAGAATCACATGATCATTTCAATAGATGCTGAAAAAGTATTTGACAAAATCTAACACCCATTCATGTTAAAAATAGGTAGAAAATCGGAATAGAAGAAACTTACTGCATTATCAAAAAGGCAATATACAATAAACCTAAAGCCAACATCCTATGAATGGGAAAAAACTGAAAGAATTCCCTTTAAAATCAGGAATAAGACAAGATGCCCACTACCACCACTCATTTTCAATATAATACTCAAGAATCCAGCAAGGTTGATAAGGAAAGAAAAAGAAATCAAAGAATACAAATAGAAAAAGAAAAAACTGAAATCATGTCTATTTGCATACAACAAGATTCCATACTTAGAAGACCCCAAAAATGCAACCAAAATACAAGAACTAACTAATAAATTTAGCAAAGTAAAGTAGCAGGATATAAAATCAGTCAAAAAGAATCACCTGCTTTCCTATATGTCTTTCACAAATCCACTAAAAAAGAAATCCAGAAAACAATTTCTTTCCAAATAACCTCAAAAAAATTACTACCAAGGAATAAATCTAAACAAGGAGTCAGAAGACAGATGAATATTATAGAACATGAAATAAAGAAATTGAAGATCTTAGAAGATGAAAAGATCTTCAAAACTTTTGGCCATATTATCAAAATGGCCATTCTACCAAAAGTGATCTACAGGGTCAATACGATCCCTATCAAAATACCAATGTCATTCACCAGAGAACTTGAAAAATCAGTCCTAAATTTCATATGAAAAAACAAAGTACCCAGAATAGCCGACACATTTCTAAGCAATAAGAACAACACAGAAAGCATCACAATCCCTGACTTCATATTTTACTACAGAGTCATAATAAAACAAAACAAAACAGGATATTGGCACAAAAAACAGATACATAAACCTAATGGGCCAGAATACAAGATACAGAAACAAATCCACACACGTATAGTTGATTGATTTTTAAGAAAAGTGCCAAAACATACATTGAAGAAAAGAGAGTCTTTTCAGCAAATGGCTACTAAGTGGCTGATTGGCGGGTAGAATGTCCAGTGTGGACATGCTGGATTAAAGCATGATTCATGCCAGGGGAAGGAGGGAGCAGGGTGGCATGCAATTTGAAACTTTAGGATTGTTCATACCCGGAGATTTCCATTTGATATTTTCAGACCTTGATTGGTCACAGGTAATCCACAGCACAGAAGAAAAACTGCAGGTGAGAGGGCACTGCTATCTATACGTTTTTATGGAGTCTACACTCATACTTTAGCACCACAAGATTTGGTCTAGCTTCTACGTTTTCTTTAATTGTAAGTTCTCCAGTATTGAGGAATCTTTACATCTAAGTATTTATTCAAGTATGTGTAGGATACAAATAAGATGATTTCTGAATCCCTAACCTATATCCCTGTGAGAAATGAATGCACCAACTAGGGCAAGATGTTTGTGTCCAGTTCTTTTTGTCATTGGCTTATATCATCTTTTCTCTTAAATATTATATCCTCTGTGAGACCTTCCCCAAGGCCTATCACTGTTAAGATCCACCACCAAGCATTCCTCTTTCTGGGCTTCCATACAGATTTAACTAAAATTGCTGTAAGCTCTGCCAATTCCAGGAATGTAAGGAGAAGCAAGGCACAGTCTTTGACCTCAAGGAGTTCATTGCCTCATAGCTGGCTGTTGCCTAATTGCGCACAATACGGAATCATACAGTTAAAGGAGTTCAGCAATTTTTATATGAGTAAGTAAATGAATAAATTTATATTCTATCTAAATAGGAAAGGTATATAAAGACTGAAGACACACAAAAACTGTTTAATGATTAGGAGGCTTTGGAGTTGCACTTACCCAGGTTTATATTCCAATTCTGCCATTTACTGCTCACTGTGTGAATTTAGGCTTCATGTGAATATTGGAAAGAATTACAAGCAGAGCAGAGAGCACTGAAAGACCACTTTGATGCAGTCAAACTGCACAGTGGATTTTAGAAAACCAGGAAAAGGTCAGTGCTAGTAAAATCTATGACAATTTAGTGGTTATGTGGCAGATTAAGATGTTTCCATCACTCAGAGATGGAAATGTAATGTTAAAAAATTCTTGGGTCCATATATATGGACATTTAGATTTAGTGCATTTGGCATTATTAAATTTGGGCAATGGCTTTTAAACTTTTCTTTTCCTTAAGAGGATAAAGTTGAATTCAAAATATTCTCTCTTCTACCCCACGCAACCTCCAACACCAAAGTGGATTTAGAATCTTGATGATTACAGCATATCAACAAATTAGCAATTTTTATCTTTATAATAAAAACTTAAATGGATTTTCTTTAAGAATTATGAAAAAGACAATAATAACCACTATTGGAGTTTTTGAAAAACCTTTTAAAAGACCTCCTTAAAGCTGGGCATGGTGGTGCAAGCTTGTAATCCCAGCATTTGGGAGGCTGAGACTGGAGGATCTGGGTTCATGGCCAGCCTCAGCTACCTAGTGAGGCACTCTGCAACTTAGTGAGACCCTGTTTCAAAATAAAGAATAAAAAATAGGGCGGGGGGTATAGCTCGCAGGTAGAATACCCCTGAGTTTAATCCCCAGAACTGAAAAAAATAAATAAATAAAAGATGTCCTCCTCTTGCTGTATCTAATCTTTTCCCTCCTCTTCACCTCCCCATTTCTATCTTCTCTTCTTTCTCCATTTTTACTTACATGCATTTTTTCTTCTGCTTTTTCTCCTACAATTTAATATTATCTATGTTCAGCTACCCTTCCAGTATATTGGCTTCCATTCCAAGGCACTTATCAATTTTCCCATTTTTTTTTTAAGTCAGAGATTCCTCTGAATGGAATTTTCATGGAACAATTTTATCTACTTCCTACATAGTAAATATTTATTGAGCACAGGACTGTATCAATGTGACACAAGTAAATTTGATATCAGGAGTCACACAGGAGACATAAGCATTACTCAATAGGGTGAATTGGAATCCTTGTAATCCCAGCATTTGGAAGGCTCAAACTGGAGGATCGGGGTTCGCGGCCAGCCTCAGCTACCTAGTGAGGCACTCTACAACTTAGTGAGACCCTGTTTCAATAAAGAATAAAAAATAGGGCTGGCGGTATAGCTCGAAGGTAGAATGACCCTGACTTCAATCCCCAGTACCGCAAAAAAAAAAAAAAAAAAAAAAAAAAAATGAGATTAGTAGCATAACAAAAAAAGTATTAAGGAACTATGAAAGCCTATTAGAGGGGCACAGATGAAGTCTGTGGATTAAGGAAAGGCTTCCCTTGGCAGTGAAACTGACATGAAAGGTTAAGTGATAGGAGAAGTTTATTAAACAGAGAGAAAATAAAATCACACTTGCAGTAGTGCGGACAGCACATACAATGGTCCTGACTGAGGCCTCACACATGACGGGAAAATGCTTTAGCTCTGAGCTACATTCCAAGCCCATAAGGTTGTGATTTAAGAAGGACCATGACAGATTTGAGAATTTAAAATACTGGTAGTGACAAGAGTATTGTGAAAAAGAGAGCTAGGCCACGATCATAATACATTTTGAGATCAAGTCGCACCACACGTTCTAACGTTATTATCATAACAATAAAAAACCATGTATGAATCTAAATAGGAGCCTACAAATTAGCATCTTTACTCAGCTACGATATAGTAAAGAGAACAGACAGAAAGGGATCATAAAGAGGTACACAGAGACCAGATACGAGCCATTTGCAGATTTCCAAGTAATAAATGACAGCAGCTGATGATGGCAGACATGAAGAGGAGTGGACTGATTTCAGCAAAAATTCAAGAGGAAAATAAAGGTGATTAAACAAACATTTTACCTCTAGAATGGATATTTTCTCTACTTGTGGAGTCTGAGAACAGCTGCTCAGAAAGGAGAAGTTACTTTTGGTTGAAGGATACGCCTCCTTGTGGTCACCTTATATGCCCTAGTTTACTGCAAATGTTACTGCTTTTCTTTTTCTTTCTTTTTCCTTTTTTTTTTTTTTTTACCTGCTTTGCCAACATAATATGGTGCAATACTTAAGCTATACAAAGGTATAATACTCATACATCAATTACTCAAATCTATTGCTCAGATTTAGAGATAAAAAGCTGCAAAAAAAAAAAGAACCATGCTAGAGCATTCCAATAATGAACAATTTATATTTCCTGTGCCTGTAGTAAGAAGCTTTTAGATTTTTTTTTCTATTTTACTTTTAAAAACAACATAATTCACTATGAACTAAATTATGATGTGAGGGAATAAGGCATCAAGAAAATAATTAAAAATAAAAATTAAACTCCTTTAAAAAAAAAAAAAACATGATTATAAACATTCATGTCTATGCCTCCTGACATGTAGGTTTGAAGGTTAAGTTCTATACCTTGGAACAAAATTTCTGGCCATAAAATACGATGCCTTTAGTGTTAATACATATTTCCAATTTGTTCCCTGAAAAATCTGGGAACATATTTCAGCAACTCATGAGGGTACTTGTTGCTTTACATCTTCCTCTACATTTGGAATTGACACATTAAAAAAAAACAAAAAAAAAAACTCTGGAATCTAGTAAGAATGAAGTTTTACTTCAAGTAGTATTAATTGCATTTTCATGAATAATTCAATTACTTTGCATTTCCATAATTACTACTGAAGTTCAATCCTCACAAGTGTTTACTACCCATCATATTCTTTCTCCCATGCATTGCTTTTTTTCTAACTTTTGTGTATTTTCTTTTTTTTTTCTTTCGCAGTACTGGGGATTGAACTCAGGGCCTTCTACCTCTGAGCTATACCCGCAGCCCTATTTTTTATTCCTTATTTTGAAACGGAGTCTCATTAAGTTGCAGAGTGCCTCACTAGGTAGCTGAGGCTGGCCGCGAACCCGGATCCTCCCGTCTCAGCCTCCCAAATGCTGGGATCTCAAGCATGTGCCATCATGCCTGGCTCTGTGCATTTTCTATTGTGTAATCTATATATGTGTGGGTGTGTGCTTGACTGTGTCATTCATTTGTAGACGGTCTAAATATATAATGGATTTTATCTTTCTCATATGTGCAGTAAATATTTTCTACCTTTTCTGAATGATTTGTCTTTTCACTCTGTTGTCATCTTTTGATTATTTTTTTTTCATTAAATGCCATCAGGGTAATTCTCCCCAAATATATAAAAATAAACATATGATATTATCATATTTAAAATTTATCTTAGATTAATCATATAGTTAACTTGGGATTTTATACTGTAGGGTGGACATGACTTTATTTAAATACTACTTTTTTCCTGTGGAAATCAATGTCAGCACTGATAATCAGGCTCCTTTCTACAGTTCTCTAAGTTGTGAGCTCATTTGCACAATACATGTTCAAGGAGGCAAATGAGTGCATCTGGATTTGATTTTGTTACACTGGTTTTATCTATCATTCCGCTTTACTATAATATTTTATTTTCTATCATTTCTACCTTTTTCTCGGGATGGATAGCCTTCAGGACGAGAACTAAACTATCAGTTCTGGTTCTTAGACCTTCAAACGCAGACCAGAATTTGCTTCACTGGCTCTCCTGGCTTGCCTGCGTGCCAACTCAGCCTACAGATAACTGGTCCTGGTTGGTCTGTGTAAATGTATAGGACCATTCCTTACAGGACCATTCTTCATAACACCTTTTCTTTCCCTATATACATCCTAGTGGTCTTATTTTTCAATATACCCTACTTACTATATATACTGTCCTTGTCTGATATTGGTAGAAAGGAATAGTAGTCCTATAAAACTAGTTGGGGGAAATTTTCACTCACTAGATTGTTTACATAAAATAGAAATTGTTTCTTTCTGAAACTTTTCTGACACTGCAGCTAAAGGCACTTAGGTCTTAAGCATTCTTTCAAAGCTCATTCACTTTCTTCAGACTCAATATGGTAGAAATAGACATTCTAGAAAACTCTCCTATCTTAATTACTGAGCATTACTCAGTTTTTATTTATTTTTGTTTTAATATTCATTCCATCTATCTTTCCAAAGCGTTGTTGTTGGGTTTTTTTTTTTTTGTACTAGGGATTGGGGATTGAACTCAGGGGCATTCTATATCTGAGCTACAACCCCCGCCCTATTTTTTTATTCTTTATTTTGAAACGGTCTCACTAAGCTGCAGAGTGCCTCACTAAGTAGCTGAGGCTGGCCTCGAACCTCGATCCTTTGGTCTCAGCCTCCCAAATGCTGGGATTACAAGCATACAGCACCACTCCCAGCCCAAAGAGTTTTAAAAAGAATAACCTATTGTTTCTAGCTCTTATCTTTCTAACTATGCGTGATCTTTATATTAATGATCAATAGTGACTTTTCTTATTTTTCCTGATCAATTGGCCCAAGACTCTTTATGTAGTCTTTTCAAATAACATACTTATATCAATTTTTCCTCTCTATAAATTATTTCTAATATTTAACACTGTCTTTATGCACTTCTATTTCTTTTTGTGATTTTTACTATTTTGTCCCCAACTTCTTAAACTGGATGATTATTTAATTATGCATTTAAGATAAAATGTCTTTGAAGTCCTACTTTGGCTGTACCCCACATATTTTGTTGTATAGCATTATATTTTACTTTTAATTAAATTTTATAAAGTAACTACTATATTTATTATGTAAATCAAGAACTTTCATATACAGCTTGGGTTATTTAATAAATAAAATAACTTCTCAAATATAAAAACATATTTGAATTATCTCTTAATTTTGAAACATTTAATTGAATTCTAGAGAGTATGAACTTAGACATGTTCCTTAAAATGTATTGAACTTTTATGGGATATGACATGTTCCATTTAAAAAAAAATATGCATGAGTTGGAAAACATATATTAACTCTCATTTAGGAGTGGTATGTTTTAGTAAAAGATTAAAGAATTATACGATCTAAAGAGAAATCAGAGTATAGTACTTTGTTTTAGAATACCTATTGTTAAAATCTTACTTTTTTCTGTTTTATTACCTTACTTTCATTCTAAGAAAATTTTTTGCCAATGTGATAATGTATCTGATAATTTTTCTGTGAATTTTTCCCTGCATATAAGTAAAATGCATACATATTACATATATATGTGTTTTATATATTTGGAAGCTATATTGTTAATCATAATATCATTTAGAGGACTTATGTTTCCTTGGTGAACTGATTATTTCTTTTATATATTGGTATTTTTCTTAATAGATCTTTTATTGATATGCAGTCTATTAGTTTGTTACTGATATATAGATATCAACATTTTGGAGGGTTAATATATCCTTTACCTATGGCTTTTTCAACCCCTATACTTCATATTTTAAGTTTTGCAGAGCATGAAAATAACAAAATTATAATCTAAAGACTTCAGATATTAAGACTTCAGTTTTAAGAGGATAGGTAATAACAAAATATTCTTTAATATACAGAAACAAAAGAAGATTTTATAGATCCTGATGAAATTTCAACTTAAGCAGTGATATTGAACATTTCCTGCTTCATAAATAATATAGACTTAAACCTAACACCTGCAACAGAAAGGCTTTTAAGTATAAGCTTTGGAGGAGATTATCTTTTATATTTTCCCTTGTATATACCAGAGTTTTCCCTTTGTCCTTCCTCCTCCATTGATGTAAGGCTCTGAATTTTCTTGTTCACATTCACCGTGGTTTGGATGTGGTATGTCCCTCAGCCGCTCCTGTGTTGTGAGCTTGGTCTCCAAGATGTTGGTGCTGAGGTGGTGCAACATCTACAGAAAGGATCAGCACAGGAACTGCAGCCTGGAACTGCCACAGAATCCCTCTTCTGCATATATCTCCCACATGTACTCTAGCTATTGTGGTCCCGCTCTCCCCATCACCAGACCAGAGAAGATGCTGGTGGCATGAACTTGAACCTCCAGAACTCTGAGTTATACAAACCCCTTCTCTTTATAAAGTACCCAGCCTCAAGTGTTTTGTTATATGCAACACAGAATAGACTGATATAGTGCTTAACAGAGAAGTCTAATTTCCTATCTTCAAAGGCTTGCCTTGGCTGAATGGTGACATTATACAAAGTTTTGAAATCTTAGTGCCCATGCTACTGCAGATCTCATTTCATTTCTTTTTTTCTTAATTTTTATTTTTATTCATGCATTGTAAGCATACATCTTTGTTAGGTACAAATTGATAATGATATATTTGCTCACAATTCTCATTTGACCCCTTCCCCAAACTCTCACCCCGCTCCCTCGCCCTCCTTCCCTCTCAAATTCAGTTTAGTGAGTAACCTTGATATACATTAGTGTGCCCCCCCCTCCGTCCAACCCCTTCGGTTAAATCAACTTCTTTGCTTTCAAGGGTCTCTCCTTTTTCATCTGGAGACCCTCTTATGCCCCATCTTCTCCCTAGCATCCGCAAATTAGGGAGAACATATGCTTCTTTACTCTTTGTGACTGGCTAATCTCGCTTAACATAATGTTTTCGAGTTCCATCCATTTCCCTCAAAATAACATGATTTTGTTCTTCTTTATTGCTGAGTAAAATTCCATTGTGTACATATCCCATAGTTTTGTAATCTATTCATCTGTCGATGGACATCTTGGCTGCTTCCATAGTTTGGCTATTGTATATTGTGCAGCTATAAACATAGATACACATGCGTCGGTCTGATAGTTTGGTTTCCAATCTTCTGATTTCAACATTCTTTACTCTGGTCATTGTACTTTCTCTTACAATGGCTTTGGTGTGTATATTTTAGCATTTGTTGATAACTAATGTAAGAGGGATTTCCAGAATATCTATTTCAACATAGTGTCAACTTGGTTATTTTATGAGACTTATCAAATCTCTATTTTGATGGTTGTATATTAATATATTATTAATATTAATTATATTAATATTAATTAAACATATATTAATATATTTTTATCATTTTGTTTTAAAAATGATTTATCTTCAAATTATCTTCTAAATAATCTTATCTTTTATATATAAGATGGGATATATAACAATATGTAACTATATTTTTATAATATGTAATATTATATTATGTCATGGTAATGTAATAATATATATATTCATCATATATTAAGAGATAGACTATATGCATATATATTATTTATTATTATTTTTATTTATATATATATATTTTAAACTCTTTTTTGTGTATGTGTGGTACTGGGGATTGAACTTGGGGGCATTCTACCTCCAAGCTATACCCCCAGCCCTATTTTTTATTCTTTATTTTTTGAAACCGAGTCTCACTAAGTTTCGGAGTGCCTCACTAGGTAGCTGAGGCTGGCTGTGAACCCAGATCCTCCGGTCTCAGCCTCCCAAATGCTGGGATTACAAGCATGTGCCACCACACCCGGTTCTATTTATATTTTATATATATATTTTAAATCTAGAAATCTATCTTCTAGTAAATGCAGGCACTTTCTTTACTAAACACTAAGCATTAAATAAAGAACATATAAGAACTACATCTTCGAGGCCCTATAGTTTTCTTGTGGAGGGAAGTTCACATATACATATGAAAAAATAAATAAAAACACAGGCATTACTTAGGTTTTTGTATACTAAGTGACAAATGAATCGTCCACATAGCTAAGTGCAAAGGTTCATTATCAACCTCTCTTCAAGCAGACAAATATTTAACATTTATATCCCGGGGAGTTCATCCCTCTATTAAACACTGTGGTTTTTCTCTCTATTCACCATAACTTGCGACAGTTTGAGTAATGTATAATTTTAAAAACAAAGATCACCAAAGTTATCCTGTCATCAGCAGGATCATCTGTTAGAAGTATCTAAAAGTTGTAATTTTATGGATGTGTGGGTGTATTAAATCCAAAACAAGCTCAGTCCAAGGCATTTTTGTAGGTAGGAAAATAAATGAAAATTCTTTCACCTAGAAAATTTCAAAACATGGGAATCTGAAGCAAGCTATTCTTTAAATTGGCAACCTCTGACATTTTCAGTAGAATGGGATTTTTTTCTACACACACACACACACACACACACACACACAGAGTTATATATAGTTATATATGTTTATAGTTATATATAGCTAGTATAAAGTAATAATAATGGTTATTAGTGAATGGAAGCAGGGCTTGTTGCACAGACCTGTAATCCCAGCATTTAGGATACTGAAATAGAAGAATTGTACATTTCATATGTCCTTACATATCACAGCCTCAGATATGTAAGGACATTCCTTGCAACCTAGTGAGACCCTGTTTCAAAACAAAAAATAAAAAGGACTGTGAGTGTAGCTTGGAGGTAGAATTCCCCTTGCAAGCCCCCCCCGCAACACACACATACACACACGCACAAATAGTGAATGGACAACAAGAAAACAATTTTAATCCACAGAACATTTATTTAAGTAACAGATATACAGTTTAACATTACTCTTCCTACACAATATAAATGATGATTTAGTATAACATTAGCTTTTAAGAATCTATCCAATTATTCAGATATCTTTAGAGAGAGATATAGGCATACATACATTCTACAAATCCTTGTGTTTACTCAGTCACGGAATTTGTTTTCCTCCAAGTTATCAGCACTCCAGAAATTGTTTCTTACTTCCTCACCTTGCTTATTTTTAATTTCCTCTCTGTCGTTGCAAAATAAGCCTTCAGTTTAGACATAGCAATATTCTTTTGCTTTTCATCATGAGATTTATTAGTCCTCAGCTGGGGGTTTTGCACAGTTAAGTCACTGAATGCAGCTGTTTTATTTTCATTTCACACCTCACCCCTACTGCCAATCTGACCCAAACTAGAGACATCAGATCACTCACTCCTTGAGCCTGGTACAGTCTCTTCCTTTCATTAGAGTGCCCAGTAATATTTCCCATGTGAATACTGAAAGATAGTTTTGGTATATTCATGTGTGGCCTCTGATTACTTTCACATTTGAATTATTCTCTTCTCTTTAGTGTTAGATTTGTGGAAAAGACAATAAACTACTTCAAACTTCTACTTCTTAAGATGAAGTATATTAACTTGAAGAGATTTAGAAAAAGCTGTTTCATTTTTAACCCCTTCTTTTTATTGATCTATTCTGTTTCTTTTTTTTATTGTACAGTCTATGGAAGGAAGGCAGCCTAGTTACTGAAAGATGTCGGGCTTCATATCTTTGATGTAGCCTTATTTCATTGCAGAGAAAAAATAAACAGTTGCAGAACAGGAAAGCTCTAACTTCAATTCATACTACTGATTCCAGCACAGGATTCAACTTATTTTTCTAAATTCCACATATAGTAGTAATGAATTCAAGAAAGGGAGATGTATACGATTTAATTGCTGCTAATAGCAAAAGTAGTCATAGAAATTCAAACAATATAACTCTTCTAATGCAAAAGAATTAAACCAAACCTCCCATCCTGGACAAGAGTCAACTCAAGATGGATCAAATAACTAGAAATTTGACCAGAAACTTTGCAATTGCTAGAAGAGGGAATAGAATCAACACCTCAGGACATAAGTAATGTTAGAAAATTCCTCAATAAGACCCACAAAGCTCAGGAAATTAAACTGAGAATTAATAAATGAGGTGACATTAAATTAAAAAGCTTCTGTGAAGCAAAAGGAATCATCAGAATCTAAAGAGAGAACCTACAGATGGGAGAGAGATTTTCCAGATTCTCCTCTGATAGGAGACTAATATTGGAAATATACAAAAGAATGTAAAACACTTAACACTAAAACCAAAAATAACTGTATAGAGCATGAAGTATAAATCAATTTCAGGAATTCATAAACAATGTATTCAGACATTTCATCATCTATCTCAGACCACTTCAGAAATTTAACAACTTGTCTGGACATGTCAGTATATGGCTGAGACCAATATGCCTGTGTATCAGTTGATAATGGACCCTTGGATCATAAAATGCCTTCTCAACTCTGATGGGTTTATGTCATCAAAAAATCTATGGCTACTGAAAGGATTCTGGTGGGGTTCAATAAGCTGGGGTGAGCTTGCAAAAGACACTTGGAAGCACCTACAGAAACCCTATAAAAAGAACAATTTTTTCCACCAGCAGCATGCTGAGCTTTGCTTATGCCATGACAAGTCAGCTATGTGTACAACTCCAATCCAGCAACTTACTCGAGTCTCACTCTTCTCACTGACTGAGGATCAGCGTAACTCCAGCCTTCTCACAGTCCAGGCCAACTTCAGAATCTCCTCTTCCATTCCTGGACTTGGTTTGTTACTCACTTTCCCCCTGTTTGTTTGTAGCATGTTATTTGCTAAGTATTTGAAGTGCCCTAATTATAGAACTTGTATATTTGTCTAGTATATGTGCCACCTAAAGTGTTAGATTTGCTAATGTGAAGTGTGTTACTTGATGCTCAATCGTATATTATTGGCTTTGGCAAGGGAGCCGTCCAGCATCCAAAACTAGCTTAAATTTACTTAAAGAATTTTCTGACAAGTTTCAATGTGCTTTAATCTTTGAGTTTTGAAGAAACCCCTCATGACATTGTGGAAAGACACAGACACAAATCATGTGTGATGTGAGTGACTTACTGTTCTTGCGGCCATTGCTCACGACAATAACCCAATTAAAAAAAGATAAGCAATTGAACTGACTTGATAATTCTCAAAAGAAGAGCTACAAATGGCCAATATATGCATATATATATATATATATATATATATATTTTTTTTTTAACATTACTAGCAATGGAAATCAAAACCACACTGAGTCCATTTAACGCTAGCTAGAATGACAATCATCAGGGATATAAATGATAATAAATGCTGGCAAGGATGTGGGAGATATAGGAACACTCCTACACTGTTAGTGGGATTGCAAATTAGTATAGCTCCTATGGAGATCTGTATGGAGATTCCTCAGAATATTGAGAATGGAACCACCATATATCCCAGCTATATTACTCCTGGGTATCTTTTCCAAAGGAATTGAAGTCAGAATATTATAGTGATATGCGTATAACCATGTTTCTAGTAGCACATTTTACAATAGCCAAATTATGGAACCAGCCTAGATGAATCAGCAGATGAATGGATTATAAAACTGTGGTATATACACAGTGCAATTTGACTTAGCCACAAGGAAGAACAAACTTTTGTAATTTGCAGGAAAATGGATAGAACTAAAGAATATTGTACTTCATAATAGCCAGTATCTGAAAACTGATAGTCATGTTTTTTTTTTTTTTTTCTTATATGTGTCAGCTGGAGAGAAACTGGGTAACAAAAGGGACTTCTGATAAAGGATATACTCTAATAGAGTCATGGAGGGGGTTGAGGGGAGGGAGGGAGGAAGGAAGGAGACATGAAGAAGGCAACATTTCAAATAATGTTATGTATATATATAATATCATCAGTACCAATCTCAATGATATGTTCTGGGAAGGAAAGGGAGTGGGGTGGGATCTGAGGGAAACTCACTACATGCTGTATGCATGTACATTCATACCACTCTATACCTCATTATGAGGTAGAACTATAATGCACCAATAAAAGTATATTTTAAAAATGAAAGAAGTGGTTTTGAGTCTGTCCCACTAACTGGAAATGATGATGAACAGTTCTATGCAATAGAAATATTGTATGTAATAAAAGACACGTGGTATAATTTTACTAGAAAAACTATTAAATTTTAAATAGTCATTTTATAAAATCATTTTTTGATTTTAAAAGAAATACATTTTCTTTTTAGAATGTCCATTGTTTTAATAATTTAAATACTGTGTTTCCTACATATTTTATTTATATTATCAATGAAATGGTCTAAATAAACTCACGTACCCAAACACATTAAAAAAAGATTTTGTATCATTAAATTAATCTTACATTCTTTTTTTTTTTTTTTTTTTTTTTGTGGTACTGGGGATTGAACTCAGGGGCATTCTACCTCCGAGCTACACCCCCAGCCCCCTTTTTTTTTTATTCTTTATTTTGAAACAGAGTCTCACTGAGTTGCGGAGTGCCTCACTAGGTAGCTGAGGCTGGCTGCGAACCCGGATCCTCCGGTCTCAGCCTCCCGAATGCTGGGATTACAAACGTGTGCCACCACACTGCCCGGCTTGTTTGTTTGTTTTAATACTGGAGATTGAGCCCAGAGGCATTCTACCTCTGAGCTACACCTCTAGTCCTAGTTTTTTGTTTTTTTGTTTTTTTTTTCCTTTTGTGGTACTGGGATTGAACTTGTGGGCATTCTATCTTTGAGCTACACCCCCAGCCCTATTTTTTATTCTTTATTTTGAAACAGTATCTCACTAAGTTGCAGAGGGCCTCACTAAATAGCTGAGACTGGCCATGAACCTGAATCCTCCTGTGTCAGCCTCCCAAGTACTGGGATTACAAGTGTGCATTACCACACTCAGCAATCTTGCATTCTTGCTCTTTGTTTTTAACTAATTATTTCAAAAAATAGTATTTGGTCAGAAAATAAGGACCACTTGTCTATTGAAAAATTTGCTCTTTTAGGTTGGATATCACATCCACTGAGATAAGTTTCACTCAAATATTGTTGACAATGTTATTGTACATGTTACTGTATGTTTGTTCCAAGGATTTTAAACAAGATTTTACAATTATATTGAAATGTGAGTTCTCCATTGCAATACACATATATATCTCCCTCTATATATTGCCCCCACACATCAAATATCAATACTTGATCAAAGAAATATAGACATCTAAATATAGAAAACAAGAAGTCCAGGGGGATATGATTAATTTGATAAAATCAAGAAAGGGAGAAAAGGAGATACAGCATAAACTTGATCACAAACATCCCAAGACACTTTTATGGTTTTAAAATTAGGTCAAATAAATCATAAATTTTATACAGTGGGAAGCAAAAGTAGGATGCTTGCTACTCCCAGGAGGCTAACGAGCCTGAAAAGGAAAACATCTTCAAAAAGAGCAAAGACAAAACTGTGAATAAAAGTTACAGTGAGTTTTAGGCTGAAAACACTTTTTGTTTCCATTACCAAAGACCTTCGTAAAATACATGAATTTCTTTAGAGTCAAAGATATTTATACCAAGGATTACAATAATCTTTATTGAATACATCCTAGGCTCAGAATTATGAGTACCAAATATCTTTGATAGTTATAAAATTAATGTTTTATTACTTTATAATTAGTTGGGTGATTAATTGGATAAGTGACTATTTAGAAAAGTTTATTTGGGTTGGGATGGAGGATACCTCAGATCATGGAAACCATGCATTGTGATGGCCAGAAGGTGGGCACTGGTGAAAGAATATCTCTTTTGAATTCTGGATATATAATTTATTTCCCATGATTGATATTAAGAGTAAACCCAGGTTTTAATTTCTCCAAAATTGGATAAGATTACCCTTCATATACTTTTGCTTAGAATAATAATCCATGACTATTATGTACTCGATAGTATTAGCATACTCTAGCAGTTCGCTCTTTTAGTGAAGCTATTTATATTCTTCTAGTCACCCTGTTGGTTAAATATCAAGTCAAAGGGGAGAAAATTTTGGTTTTGTCTCTAATTAATTAGATTCTGGTGAATAAAAATAGCATACACACAGTTTTCTTCTTTTGACAGTATTGCGTTAACCTTTCTTCACCTACCTTCTAGACTTAATATATACATGGAACAATAAATAAACGTATTCTGTTATAAATTACCATGCATATATAACTATTTTGACAAAAAGTTGGGGAATAAATCTGACCTAATGTTCTACCATGCAGCCCAATAGGCAAATGGTTTCAATTGTTCTGTACACAATTTCCTTGCTGCAATAATCTGCTGGTCTTTAAGGAAAAATGAATTATAATAAAAATCAGGTGGATTGGTCGACAGGGTTAGTTCAATTAGACCTGGGATCCCACCCTCAGCTACTGGTATCACTTTCAATATTCTTCTGACCCCTCTTGTTTTGATCCTTCCAGCTTTTTATTTTATTAATCTGAAGTCTATTATTAAATTATATTTCTTGTTTATCAGTATTCACAAATGGCTTCCCATTTCACTTAGAATCGAGCCCAACTCCTCATCCTGGCTTATTGGGAAGGTCCCTGATGAACTTTCACCTACTCCTTCTTTACATTTTGGCTCTTGTCTCCTGTTACTCTCTTCTGTTCTTAGCCTATCCACATTGGTCTCCTTGCTGAGACCATAAAATCATACCGACCCAGAGATTTTTTTTAAACTGTTTCCTCTTCTGTGATTTTTTGGTCCATGCATGCATATGGGTCTCTTCCAGTAGTGAAGATTACTTTTCATTTCATATGGAATCTGGTAAACAGAATAATGCTCTTCCTCCTAAGATGTGCACATTTTAATCCTCACTTTAGAACCTCTCTCACTGTGTGTGTGTGTTTGTGTGTGTGTGTGTGTGTGTGTGTGTGATTTTATATGAAAAAAAAAAAAAACCGCAGAGTGATTAAAGACTTTGAGATAAGGAGAGTGTTCTGGATTATCCAGAATTGTCCAATATATTCACAAGGGTGCTTATAAGAGGGAGGAAGAGGAGTCAAAGTTGGGGACATGGTGATGTGATGATAATGTAACCTCATCACAATAGGGGGCAGTCTAAGTGAAATGGAACCATAGGGCAAAGAATGAGGAAGGTTGAAAAGATTATGTGTGAATTGTCCCCTACAGCCTATGGAAAAAGCATAGATGCCAACATTCACTTGGGGACTTCTGATCTCTAGAACTATAACATGAAAACTGTGTGTTGCTTAAACCACTATGTTTGTGGTAATTTGTTGTAGCAGCCACAGGAAACTAATGCATTAAGTTTCTCTTGATAGACCAGTTCATGTAAGATTGAGCAATGTCATTAGTTTTGATCAATAGGCTATGAGCAGAAGGAATATGTGTGACTTTGAGGCTAAAGCATTTAAACATTGATATGTGACTTCCTAGTCTCTCTTCCCACAGCATAGAGGGACCCAAGGCCACATGTTCAAGGGTAGTTAGAACGAGGCAAAGCTACCATCAGCCTTGGTGTGTCAATGGCTCTGTGGAGCACAGCACTTTGCCAACCTTCACTGGACATGGAATTACAGCAAGAAATAATCTTCGGTTACATCATTCCTCTGTGATTTCAAATTTTTAATTTACTATTAGAGCAGAGCATAGACTACAGCTATTAATAGCATGCTTCCTTTGTTTTTTTGACCAAGTATCACCTCTCAGTAAGAACTTCCCTGACTACACATAAAATTAAATAAATTAAAAATGCCTCTTTCTCTAGTAATACATTTTCCTCTGCCTTGGTTTACTTTATTTATTTGTTCTTTCCAAGTGCAATCTTTGTTATCTGGTACTCTACTTTTTTTTATTTTGTTTTTACCATCAGTCTCCTTCACCAGAATGTCAGCTTCAACAGGGTATAACTTTTCATCTTCTTATCTCTGCCTTTGCAAAGCACTCTGACATGACTAGCATGTAGTAGGAGCTCATTGAACAATCACAGAAAGAATGAGTGGGTCCTTATAGGTGATTATTCTTCCTTTTCTACCCTTCTGTTGCTTGTAAAAATTGTTTCAACTCATGTCCTGACTTTGATTTCTGCCTCAGGCTCCATAAATGAACTTCCTTCCTGAGCCAACACATTCTACTCACCTACACATTTTACTTTGCTTAGTATTTCAAGGGTTTTTTTCAATCCATATGTCTTCCATAAACTTCAAAACAACTGGAAATATGAAAGACAATATGAAGAAGGAGAATTGATGGGCCCAAAAGAAGCCACATGGTAAAACTTAGGGTACAAAAAATAAACACATCTGATACTCAAAAATCCCTGATGATGAGAGGACTGGTATACACTCAATCCAGAGTTCCACTGGTGAATAAAAACATGCATTGTCTTTTACTAAAATACTGAGTTTATGTACATAATCCAAAGAAATTTCCTAGAAGATGTTATGTTTAAGTGGGTAATTTGTCATTTATTCAGAAAGCCTTTTTTGACTACTAACTACTAACTATGTTATAATCACTATAATAAGTGTTAGAGATAACAATTGGATATCAACCCACACTGTCATTACCCTCCTACAACCTGTTGACCTAAGGATTAGTAAGAAGCTTGTAAAGAGAGAGCAGAGTGACATTCTCTTAAGAGAAAATACCAAGAGTAGTGGCATGCTAGGTGTAATGAATTACAGTTTATCTTCAATGTCCAGATTACAAGTGCATCAAGGGGAAGGGGAGGGTATAGAGAAAGGGAATGGAAGACTTATATTAACAATTCTTCCATGTTTATAAAAATTACTTGGGGCCACAGAAATTATTAAAAAAAAAAAAAGAGCAGCATGACTATGTATGCAATTTAGATTGTTCTGGAACAAATGTGGTAGATAGAGAAAGCTACAGGAAAGTGCCCAGAGTCCTACTAGAATCTTATTGAAACAGTGCTAAAGAAAAATTAAAAGACTTTTTAATTCATGCAGACAGTGAGGAGAAACAGTAGCTAAACAATATGATGAGATTTAAGGTTTCATACCACAAGAAGAGATTGGTTCAGAAATAAAGTCAATCAGGACATTGGACATCAACCTTTTATTATGAAATGGTATGAGTCAAATAAAGCAGTTGGTAACCTTAATTTAATTGGTATTTCTCTATGTTCCCTGATAATGATTTTCTCCTTCCTGGATCTTAAACCATATGCTAAATTTGAGTACTATTTTTTTCCCAAGAACTTATCCAATACTGTCTATTAATTTACCTCAAAAGATATTTGGTTTAAAACAAATATAAATGCTTCAGACTAAAAGGAACTTTCAAAATATTCCTGAAAATTGTAACTTATTGCAAGGATGGATGTCTGCCTTGATTTTACATTTAGCACATATTTCCTTCCAAAGGTCAAATAACTTGTGTATTTCTTATCTCACTAGTATTTATTTTGCTCAGTGACAACTTTTTCTTTGTATCTATTGATGGTGATGAGTAGAAACTATATTTGAATAAGTTATCAAAAGATAGCTTCAGGAAAGGAGAGTGGTAACCAACTGTTGCAAACACAGATTGCTGTATCCAGAAACCACAGTAAGTCACTTAAATACATGAGGATGCATACATGGAGGAAAGAAGTATACAGTCTGATCCATATTATACACATGGGCTGGGATCATGCCTTTTTTATGATATGGTAGGAGACACATTGATAGTGAATAATCGGTAGATACTTATAAATTGGAAGACCCTAGACACTGATTGAATCTGGAAACTTGCAAATATATTAAAACTAGAACAAGTAAAGTGACAGCAAGTGAATGAACCCATTTTGAAGGGTCACATGGGATCTAGTCCACAGGCAAAGCAAACGATAAGCCAAGCAGACAACTCAGAAAGTAAAACTGCCAGTAAGAAGAGCACCTAGGGAGGAGGAGGTAGAGTAATCAGGGAGCTTCAGGTGACCTATGAGTAGTTTCTTTTTCTAATGGAAAATAAAATGTCATTGTATGCCTTTGTTATAATTAGAATTATCTGACCCTTGATCACTACCATTTCCATATCTAATGCAGTATTATCCCTTGACCACAATTCACATGGCAGTCTAGATATTAGGAGGCTTTTGCTTATTAGTTTCCTACACTCTCTTCATTCATTATTTTTTTTTATTTTCCAACATTTTATTTTATTATTTTTTTAATTCATGCATTGTAAGCATACATCTTTGTTCATTATTATTTCTCTGTTTTGGCTAGACACTTTCACACATTCCTTCTTAGCCCCATCTCACGATTATGACACTCATTCTAAACAGCTATTGCTTGAAGGGCCACATGCTTTGAGTTTCTCCATTATTAAAATATCTTTGTAGAAACCTCAATTAAAGAACCTCTTTAGCTTTATTCATTAGGATGATTGTTTGTGGCTGCTGTAGTGAGCCACTGTGTTACCATAGATATGAAGATAGTAAGTAGTTTAATTCAACATTTATAGAATAATGCTTCTACTATAACATTTCTACAATAATTTCTAAAGTACATAGCATCAAAAAATAGCTTAAGTGCCTGGTATAGTCACACATGCCTGTAATATTAGTACTTGGAGGCTACCACAAGAGGATGGCAGGTCAGAGGCCAACCTCAGAAACTCAGTGAGACCCTGTTTCAAAATAAATGATAAAGTAAGGTAAAATAGGGCTCAGACTATAGCTCAGAGTTAGAACGCTCCTGGGTCCAATATCTGTTAACCTCCCCCACTGCTAACACACACACACACACACACACACACACACACACACACACACAGCTTAATAACATGGATTCTAGTTCAGTGTAGCCAGAACAAGCATTGTGAAATTCAAGAAGGAATTCTAGTTGACATACACTCTAAGAGGGTGGTTTGAAATTAGATGGTAGTAGGTGTTTTCTCTGAGCATTTAATGGGTCTCTTCAAAAAATTATGATGAATCATATTAAGATTGTGGAGTGAGAATTTGGACATAGTTTCTCCCAAATAAAATTTGCTGCACACATTTCTTTCAGTCTCCAAAAATAGCACAATTGACGTGTAGGAAAGATGTAGAACAGCCATCCTGGGGATAAAGAGATAAGGGGTCTCCACATTGGACTGAAATATTTATTGATCATAATAAGGTAAAATGTGCTTTGAATCAATGTATTGTATCAAGTTCATGATCCATGATGTTTATATATACATTTACATATATGTTGAAAATCATGTAACAAGGTTTACTCGGAAGTTTGAGACCAAGAGTAACCTGCACAAGGAGGAGGGGATAACCTCTCTTTTCGGTGAGCATTGCTGCAGTTCTGAAAGAACCAGTAAATAAACATTAGCAGAGGCAGAGAAATGATGGTCACAGAAGTAACTGTGAGGGTGGGGTCTAACTCTGACATGTTGGAAACAGGAAGCAGAAATAACAATGGTGGTAGTTTAATAGGGGAGTATCATCAGGCCATGAGCAGTGACAATTAATGAAACCATGTGTTCTGAAACAGACTCATAAAAGTAGAGAAAAACAAGCAGATATTTCAGATGACTCCAGCAAGAAGTGGGCTCCACTGCAAACAGGAGACCAGGAGACAGGAACAAAGTAGAAGGCCAAAGCCATGGGCCGAGTGAGAACACAGAGACCTGCCTAGAAGCAAAGCACTTCCACACTCAGTGGCTAGCTCAAGAATATTTTGCATGTGTACCTATGTTTATAGTCACACAATTCACAATTGCCAAACTATGGAACCAGCCAAGATGTCCATCAACAGATGAATGGATTACAGAACTCTGGGATATGTACACAATGGAATTTTACTCAGCCATAAAGAACAAAATCATGTCATTTTCAGGGAAATGGATGGAACTGGAAACATTGTGCTAAGTGAGATTATTCAGTCACAAAAAGTAAAAAGTCATATGCTCTCCCTAATATGTGGAAGTTTGGGAGAAAGTGGGACATAAGAGGGACTCTAGATGAAGAAGGAGAAACCATAGATGAGCAAAGAAGGTGACTTAACTGAAGGTGATGGGGAGGGAGACACCCTAATGCACATGATGTACTTTCACAAACATATCAAAATCATTCACTAAATTCAATTTGTGAAGGAAGGAGGTCAAAGGAGTGGGGCAGGAATTGGGAAAGGGTTAAATGAGTAATGTGTGCATGTATGCCCTTATCAGCCTGTAGCTAACAAAGTTGTATGATTACAACACACCAATAAAAAAATTAAAAAAAAAAAAGACTTGCTAACTGATGTGGAAATGGAGGCCATAGATTAGATAAGAACAACAGAAAATATAACCTCAGGCTTTATCCTTAATATTCAAAACTCTAGGAGATTTATGCAGGAAAACTAGAGGAATCCAGTGTTGGTATTTTGTTGTTTTTGATGCTGTTTTCCTTTTTCCTTTTTCTGCAGTTGAATTGGGTAACACAGCTACACAAAGTAGATTCATTGGTGTTTACTAACTGTGGGATATTGGGCAATAATAGTACAACATTCTGATTTTACTTTCTTAAAATGCAATCATAAGAAAATAAAACAATCGAAATTACAAGTGTAGGTCATAAAGAACTTGTAGTAGTCATATAGAATTCTGAAAATTAGGGTGGATATGTATCGTAGTACCTAATGTAATATTTCATTCATCAAATATACTAAAAATAAAGTTTCTGCTTTTCTTTCTCCTTCCCTACTTTAAGATAAAAAAAAAAAGTGGTAAGATTTAGGCCAATGGTTATACGATAAAAAATTTCTGAGTTGGTGTTTTGGTTTCTGGAGTGTGAATAAATCAAGGAGAATTTGCAGGTTACCTTTAATCTACAATTAAATTTAACATCACTATAGAAGAGGAAGACCATGCCCAGGTTTCAGTAACAATCAGCTAATGAAGTCACTGTAAGCACTAACATGATATCTTGGATATAAAATAATTTTACAACAGGACAGATAGGCCACTTCTGTCTCTAATAATGGTTCAGTTTGTTTTTACATCAGTCAAAGATTTAAAAAAAATGGATTCTCTCACTAAGATATAATTGTCACATATTTTATGGACATAATAGTTTTTAAAATATATACAAAAAAAAAATCAAGTACCTTATGGGTGGTATAAAGTCACCATCAACTATTAGCAGTTTTAAGATTCTACAGAGAAAGTTGGTTGGCTGGTTAAATAAATGTTCAATCATTGCCTTGAATAAAAATAGAATATATCTGATAGTCAATAGAACAAAAAGTACTGTGCAAGAAACACCTAGCCTTATGCTTCAGAGCTTTAACAGATTGTTGGCTGGGGTGAGAAAAAAAAAATTATTCCTTTTACATCTCACTGCAAAATTAGTCTAAAGCATTCTGGGAACTCACTCATTTCTTTACAACATCTGGAAAGGAGACTCAATATTGATCTCTTTGGACTGCTATGTTTTGTCGAGGATGACAGTTTCTATATTCAAGGGAAAGGTTATTTGAGAATAATGAAGACATTTCATACCACAAACCCCAATACACATCTAGATAAAAAGCTGAATTCTTGTCCTCAGGTTGTGCAAGTGAATATAAAAGGCAGAAGTAAAAATGTAGTGATTGTAGCTGCTCAGCTGCCAATTCATCACAGAAAGTATCTCTCAAGGCTGAGGGCTGGTGTCATCAGCTCTATGGCTGTTGCTTGGGGAGGGGCACACAGGTCAAAGCTAACAGGAAGGCTGACTGGATCTCCCTACACTATTCTTTCTTTGCCATTCTCATTCCATTGCTCTTGGACTGTACCATCTTTTTATTAGAACTTACAATACACGTCTGTAACAAAAGCAAATACGTAGCACTTAGATCCTGTTTTCAAATTAATTTATCAGTTAAAATAGAAACTCAAGATACATGCAAGTTAGACTTCAGAATTGTCCCAAACACAAAACTCAAAACTGTCAGCACTCATGATTGATCTTGTGAGGTTAGTGTACAATTATTGTTTCATTAAAACCTACATTATATTTATTATATATGCATATACATGTATACATCTATAAATGCTATATTTATTTATTACTGAATGGCCGAGATAGCCTAGTCACTCTGAAAAAAAAAAAGGGTCTTGCCTCTGTTTGTTCTCTATGTGACCAAATATGTGATCATTCTTTTCCCTTATCCGTTTTCTTTCTCATCAAAGTTATGATTCCTTCAATATCATTTTCCCTATTGATTTTCATGAACCACATTCTAACAGTATTTTTCAGTATATGTCTTTGCCTGTTCCAAAGAAAAGTCTAAATTATCCTTTTATATTGGTGCAATAGGTACACATTTAAGCCTAAATGACATTTTCCCCCCACCCCAAATATTAAAACAAAAAAGTATTAACATTTTTAGCACTCATGGTCTGGAAATATTTTCTCCTTTTTTACAGTTCTACTTCTCTTTACAGAATATCTTCCCCTAAAAATAGTTTTGCATTCCAAAAGTGACATTAGAAGGCCCAATATGAAGAGGGTTTTTTTTTAGGGCTAAATAGTAATCTATTACCTTTCCTATTTATAAACCCACTCTGACAGGGATGTTAGAGACATCTGAAGGTTAGAGAAAATTTCCCATGTTCTATGTCTGGATGTGCTTGTACCTGAAAGTAATAAACAAAATAATAACATATATACATTTGATTTATCATTTAATTTATGTATCATTTAATGATGAATTAAATAAATGATAATTTTCATTAAATGATAATGTATCAGTAACAAAAGTTATATATACATTTTAATTTATTTAGCATTTATTTAGTTTATCATGTATAAGCATACATAAGAATTTCCTTATTAACAAGAAAAAGTTTGAAGATAAGCTGTTTTATGAAAGTGTGGAAGCACAATATTCATCAAAAACAGCAAGTAGAAGTAATTCTCTTGTGTCTGATATAGCAGAATGGAGGTCTTTTTTAAAAGCCACTTTGTAAATTGCATGGCTTTTTCCATTTAAAAATGGAAATTTCATCACCTTGGTGTCAGGCACTATGACTCCAAAATCAGTAAGGAATATAGAGAAACTGGTAAAATGAAAGAAATCGAAGTTAAATCTAATTGCTTAAAAGAGGATGTGAAAATGAAAATTCATTAACATACCCTTTGACCAAAGTGAACTAAACTAGCTGGATTTTCTGAGTCATAAATTAAAATACCAAAAAAAAAAAAAATACTCAGGCACCTCAAAATAATACCAAATTATTTTTTTTCTTTTGCAGAATAGTATACTACGCAGTTAAAATGCACCATGCATTCAAGCAGCACAACAATCCTACGAGGCAAATATTTATATATCTCCGTTTTAGAAATAAGCAGATCAATGAAGTTAGAAACCTACCCTAAGTCATACATATATCAAATGGGGGAGCTGAATTTAGGACCTAGATCTCTCTGTCTCTAAATCCTAGCAACTAAAATATGGCAATACCCACAGCAAACACTTCATTGGTATTATCAGTGCCATTTAATTACATTCTGCTGTTTTTCCACATGATTATTACAATTTATGTATATAAGTAGACCTGGCTGCCACATAGCTATTATGGTTTTGTAGGTTGTATAAATGTGTTCAAGGGAGTAACATACCACCTTTCAGATTAATTTTAAATCCTTCTCTTGGATTGTACCATTTTCTGTAGTTATTTCATAAGCAGAAACGTATAAATTATCCTGAGGTACACAAGCCACAAGGACGTTTAAATGAGACCATGTTGAAAGTAAATGAGAGAAGAATAATTACAAACATCCAAACAAGAAATAGAATTTAATTTTCAGTTAAATTCCAGTACTATTCTCAACCCCTACATTTGCCAAGGACCTATGTAATACCTTTCAGAGTGACTTTCTCTTTCTCTGAAATTAACTACTAGAACAGGCTTCATGAAATTACCAGTGTTTTGAAGATCTTATACATCCCATTTATCCCAAAATAAGGTTAGAGACAAAAATGCACTTGGCCATTGGTGTGATAGAGGATGGTGAAATTAAGACCAGCCTCAGCTACTTAGTGAGGCTCTTTGCAACTTAGTGAGACCCTGTTTCAAAATAAAAATTACAAAATAGAACTAGGGGTGTACCTCTGAGGTAGAATGCCCTTGGGTTCCATCCCCAGTACTGAAAAAAAAAAAAAAAAAAAGAAGGAAAGGATGTGACAGCATTCTCTCCAAATTAGAGGTTAGCTTCCATGTGGATATAGACTTTTTAGACAACCATTTTCCACACCACTTATATTTTGATTCTAAGATTGAACTGTGAACCTGCCATCTGTATTTATAACTGTTGAAAATTTCCAAAGAAAAGAATTAAATTTGGAGGCAAATGAGAGGAATTCTACAAGTTTATGTCTATTAGGCTTCTTATCACATAAGAAGATATACTAACCACAAATACACTTTATGCATTGTTCTTTATTTTCAATTTAAATTAAAAATATATGACCATAAAATAGAAACATTTTTAAATAAAAAATATGAAAATTTACTTCTTCCCACACTGATACATCTTAGTTATACATTGATAGAGATTCCGACTTAAATGTTATTTTAAAAATATTGAAGATGTGTATTTATGTTCTATAAAAGTAGGAATATTACTTGTTACTTATGTTATTTTATGAGCTATGTTTACTTTTAGAAATTTTGGCAAAATATACTGAACATAAAATAAGCCGATTCAATCATTTTAAATGTATAGTTTAGTAATGTAAAGCACATTCCCATTGTTGTATATCCAATCTCCACGTTTTTTTCATCTTGTGAAATTGAAATTCTTATATAGTAAAGATTTCCTCATTTCCTTCTCTACTACCCCCACCTCCAATAGCTTTCATTCTGCATTTCCTTTCTATAAATTTCCTCCTCTAGGGAATTTATATAAGTGGGACGGTACACTATTTGACTTCTTGTGACTGGCCTATTTCACATAATATCTTCATGATTCATCCATGTCTTAGAATTTGTTAGTATTTCTTCCTTCTTAAAGCTGAACAATAGTCCCTTATCTGTGTATTCTGTATATTGTTTATCCATTCACCAGTCAATGGGCACCCACCTTTCTGCTATTGTTCATAATTCTGCTATGATAGATTATGTGAATATATCTTTGACACTCAACTTTTAATTCCTTTGCACATATATCCAGAAATAAAATCCTGGCTTCTATGGTAATTCCACTTTTAAATTTTTTGAGGAATAGTCATACTGTTTTTCATAGTAGTTGTATCATCTTACTTTCCAGCCAGCAATTTCCCAAGGCTCAACCTTCTCCCCTTGTTAGCACTTGTCATTTCTGTTCTTGTTTGTTTGTTTTTGGTAGTAGCCGCTAATAGCTGTGACCTAGTATTTCCCTGTGTTCTTATTTCCATTCCCAAGAGGAGCACTGTTCAGTATCTTTTCATATGCAAATCAGACTTGCTGTATCTTTTCTTTTTTTTTTTTTTTTTTTTTGAGAATGTCAATTCAAGCCCATTTTTAAATGGTTTGTTTGAGATTTGTTGTTGTTATTGATCTTCAGGAATTCTCTATATATGCTGGATGTTAATTGCTCATCAAATATGTAATTTTCAAATATGTCCTCAACTTTGTAGGTTGCTTTTCTATTCTATTGATAGTGTCCTATGATGCAAAAAAGTTTTAATTTAGTTGAAGCCCAGTTTATTTATTTCTTCTTTAGTTTCCTAAATCTTTGGCATCATACACAACCCACTTTAATCAACTGTAATTTCTTGTCATGTTATACAGATGTAGTTCACTAATTTTAATGTCAGATTCAACAATATGCACGTAAGATTTGATTTTTGTGTTTCTATATTAGATCTACAGGCTATTTGTAATATTTTATTATTTTAATCACTTTTCTAATGAGTGTCATTATCAAATATAGCTTCCACATACGTAAATTTCTTTATATAATATTGGAAAGAGTATCAATGCATAAAACATTTGTTATTTTCCTATTTGTACTAGATTGTCCCTGAGATTTTTTGTTACTTATAATCTACTTTATCATTTTTTGACAAAAATAAATATTTTCATTTAAGACTTTATTAAGATGAGTAAAAAATGGTATATTATTGTTGTCTTAATTTGGATGATCACAATTATCATCTGAATACCATTTAAATGGCATTATTCCAATAAATTGCCTGTTAATACTTAATCCATTTATCCTTTTATTTTTCATTACCTTAAAAATAGATACATTTACGTTATGACATAAACTATATTTTTAAAAATTTTTTCTCAAGTTTTGAGGTTATCTTTTAACTTTGTTTAGAAATACATTATACTTGTTAAGCTCATTTTGCCATAGTATCTTTTTGTGGCAATAATAGCTTGGTGACGGAATTTATAATTTCTATACTGAGTGATTTTACAACAAACCAAGCCATCCTCAGAGACAGAGGTCGCATATCTGCCCTGTTGTAAAATACCAACATTAGTGCTTACTTACAGTGACCTCATTAGCTGACTGTTACTGGAACCTAGACATGGTATGCCTCTTATATATAATTGTTAAATTTAACTTTAGATTAAGGATAATCTACAAATTTTTCCTGATTTATTTAATATCACGATAGTTTCTAGAAGTAAAAGCACCAATTTAAAAGGTCTTTAGTATCCACGGTAAACAAAAAACAACAAACTGAAGTTGTAGACTTAAATAGTATAATACAAACTGATAAAAAAAGAAGGGAAACTACATTGAAAATAAAAGTAATATGGAATATAAACCTTATTCTTCAACTAGATTTTTTTGCTATTTCATGGTTTTATTCCCTCTTGATTCCCCATGTAATCTGAAAATTTGTAAATAAGTGATGATATAATGAATTACAGTACATTTTAAAGTGATATTACATATTCTGAACATATTATCTGTGTTTTGCAAGCTGTTTAAATTAATTTGTGAAATGAGTGAGTGTTTATTTTTATCAGGCCATTCTTGAATTAATAAACCTTTTCAGTGACTAAAGTAATAATTTAGAGGGAAAATCAATGTGGTTATTTAAAGTCTAGCATTTCCTTGAATAACTTTAGTTGTTTCCTCTGTGATACATGTTTCATAACTCTCTCAACACACACACACACACACACACACACACACACACACACACACACACACACACATTCTTTTATATGCACAGCTTTAGAGAAAGAAAACTAAAAAATTTGATGTTTTGGATTTATGTAGACAATAGGATGTGGATATGCTTAGTTGAGAAGTTGAGATACATTCAAAATTAATTTATCTTTGTTGAAATAAGTCTTTCAAACTTTTTAAGTTACTTGATCATTAACAACATATACCTTCATTCTTTCTGTTTTCATTGTATCTCTCTCACTAAATGGTGGGCTGATGGTAGGAAATAAGAAATTGTCAAAGATTTGTAGAACATGGGATGTATCCGAGTTGTCTATTCAAGAAATGAGCAACATATAACTATTAAACATCATCCTGGGGCCAAGAGAAATCCAGATGTTTGTGGAAAAACATTCTCTTTCATGATGGAAACTTGAAGCTAAGAAAATTTATAAGGATTGCCCTCTATCCAAGATTAATAAGATCCCTACTCCACACCTGCATCTACCACCAAATCAAATGTTGCAAAGAAAATAATACTTATAGTTATCTTTCTGCCTCAAAACTAGAAGCAAGGAAATTTCAGTAAAATTGAGTCATAGAGGTAAAACTATCCTGCAGTAAAATGGACTACCTTTACTTTCAAGAAGTTCTCCAATTCTAGAAATGGTGAAGTCATTATGGCTACCAATTGGCTGGAATAAAGAAGTGATTTTTTTTTTTCCCCAAAGATGAATAGACCTAAGTATCTTCCATTGCCTCTTTTCTCCAAGGAAATGAAATCAATAATATGACTACAAATGCCCAGCCAATTCCACTGTTTTTACTAGTCTCAAGTATCAGATTAACTGAATAATAGGTGATTGACACTTTCTTTGATTTAGGGTCAGCATGACATATGTCCAAAGTGCCTCTTTTCTTCTTGAACTTAGAAGACAGCATGTTGAAGGTTTGCTTTGAGCTTGGTTCTTCTGGAATTCAAGCAGCTTCAAATCAATGTTTGCCTGTTTATAAACTCAACTAAACCAGAATTCCAGCTTACCCCCTGCCCTAGAAGCCATTCTGCTGTTTCTATGGAAACATTCACCAGACAGCAGTGTGCTGTCATGTGCAAGTGAAGAAGGCACAATCCTTTCATCACCACATCTCCTAGAGTGCAACCACTTCTTGAAAGAATATGGTTCACACATTTTTTTCTTCTGAAAGATAAGTTGTTAAGGAGAATGGTGAGTTCCCTTCAGAAACTCTATAGTGATACTCCCATTCTTTTTTTTCTTTCGCGGTACAGTATTTCCCTCAGACTGATTTAGATAAGATTGTAGAAATGAGGAGGGGGTATAATCCACATGTATGAAGTGCCTACTATGCACAGAGCACTTTGCACAGCATTAAATTTAATATTTCTTTAGAAAGATATGGAGATTTAGAATTTATACAGTATGCTTACAGGGGCAGAGCTTCTACATTGGGAAATTAAGATTAAAATCAGTGTCAGTCCAATTGTAAATGCTGTAAACTCTTTGTACTGCTAATAGACACAATGGTCTCTAGGTGACAGGCAATGGAGACTGAATAGATTGAGGACACAAATATCTGAAACAATGAACGAGGTTCAGAGAAGGGGCAAAAGGAGGCGGTAGAATGTGCTGAGAATGGGATTAGAAGCAAATTACAGAGTCAAATACCTGGGAGTATGTTCATTCGAGTACTATGAATGTTCAAAAGCAAATGCCATGTATGGAGTCAAGATAGTGGCAACCCAGGTGACATTTTGAAATTAATTTTATAATATATTAGAAATATATTAGTCTTTTAACTGCCAATTATGACTCAATAATATTATAAAGACACCTATTAAAATGTAGCATTTTCTAGGAGTAAGCATGTTAGAGAAGGGAGCTCTGGGAAAAGGCTGAATTGTTATATCCTGTTAACATGAATCCCACATATGGCTTTCTATATACCAAATCCAAATAGTGCTTTCAGTACACTCAAATTTTCTGACAGAAAAGAGAATAGGGATTGTGTAAGTCACATCAGCCATACCTCATCTTAGTTACCTCTTCGATAAAAGTGCCAAAATGAGGTATCATACTGTTTTCATTATAGCCAAGGTATTTGTAAGTGGTCTGCCTTTCATTTGAGAATTACAGAAAAAAAAAAAATTCCCCATCTTTTGTTTGAGATCTAGATTTCTGATGTCTAACTTTTCTGAAAGAAAGCAGTGTATGTACCTCTCCAACATTTCTCTTAATTGCCTGCACAGCTTTGACTCAGCACACTGTTAGATGCAATGGTTAGACATAGTCACTACTACCCGCTCAGGTTCTATGTTTACAAAGCAGAAATATTGCTTCTAATATCCTATGTACATCTTCTACTGTGCAGAAATGTGAATGTGCCCTCTATCCCACCCTTGTACTACCTTCTCAGTAAGTATTTGAATTCTTCTTCTCATTTGTCAGGTACTCACATTAGACCTTTACCCAGATAGACTATAAATCTCTTGAGTACAAGGACTTTGTCTCATTCTTAATGCTCTTGAATGTATCAGAGAGCCTAATAAGCCATAAATGTTTATGTTTGTCAATTGAGTCATGGTATCTAGGTCATTGGAGCTTATAATGTCCATTGGAGACACCCCTACCCCCCACACAGCTCTAATCCTTTATTATGAGACAATTTTTGAAGTACAGAAAAACATATAAAATATCCCCCATTATTAATGTTTTATTTTATGGATTTTTTTCAGCCCATACATATCTTGCTATTTCACCCACTTCTCTTATGGCATATTCACAGTCTTGCTTTCAGTGCCTTTCTAAAATATTTCACTCTCTTGGGGAAGGATACTCAGGAGAGATGTGCTGCCAATCAAGTTCTCCTTTCCACAAATGTGTTGGGTATTGTAGAATTTATGGGAAGCTCTTCCTCAATTGCAGTTTGAAAAGCTGAGCAATTTTATGGGAAGTCATATGCAAATTCTCTAACATTTTCCAATTTAACCATTTTCTTTTTCTTGTAGATCTTTTTTTTTTTTTTTTTTTTTGCTTTACTAGGGATTGAACCAGGGGCATTCCACCTCTGAGTTACACCCCCAGCCCTATTTTTTATTCTTTATTTTGAAACAGGGTCTCACTAAGTTGCAGAGGACCTCACTAAGTAGCTGAGGATGGCCGCAAACCTACAATCCTCCTGTTTCAGTATCCCAAGTACTGGTTTTACAAGCATGCACTACCATGCCTAGCTTTTCTTATAGATTTTAAATTTCCTGTCTCATAAACTATTTTTATCCTCTTTTAGACCCTGTATCCATCCTTTATCCTGTTTCTAGTATTAGTTCCCAAAAAAGTCACTCACTTTCAAATACTAATTTAAATGAATTTTGTCAAATATAGATAATAGCCAATTCTTTCTTTATCCCTCTTCTAGCCTGATTGCACATTCCAAGCAAAAGGGAGAGTATCACCCAAGGAACACTGCTCAAACTATTCAGTTTTACATATTAGGTTTTCCATCATCTCTCTTTAATCTATTTTTTTCTAGCCTACATTCCAAATATCTCTCCCACCATGTGCCCCACACTCCAGCCAAAAGCGCTTTCCCTGTTCTTCCAAGCATGTACACTTTGATACGAATATAAGCATTTGTTCTATGACAAATCTAAATATGCTTGACTAAAATATTTCCTATTTTTGTCTATTCTAAAATTTAGTACTTCCAAAAGGCCAAAAGGCACTACACACACACACACATACAATATTACATTCTAGCCTAAACTCTGGTTATTAATAGCTGTCAGGAGTATTATTTATACTACGAATTTCTAGATAACAAAATGTCATTGTTCCCAAAACTCTATAATTCATATAATATTAAAAACATAGTTCTAAGCCAGGCATGGTGGCACACACTTGTAATCCCAGTACTTGGGTGGGTGAGACAGGAGGATCTGGGTTTGCAGCCAGCCTCATCTACTTAGTGAGGCTCTCTGCCACTTAGTGAGACCCTGTTTCAAAATAAAGAATAAAAAATAGGACTGGAGGTGTAGCTCCGAGGTAGAATGTCTCTGAGTTTAATCCCCAGTACCACAAAACAAAAAATAAAACAACAAAATAAACATAGTGCCCCACACATTGTAGCTTAAACCAACATATATTCATTATGTATAGGTTCTGTGGGTTAGGATTCTGGGCATGGCTTGGTTGAGTCCTGTGCTCAGGGTTTCTCACAGGCTGTAATCTAATTGAGCATCTGCTTGAGCTGTAGTTGTCTCATGGGTCAATTGAGCAGGCATCTGCTTCTCAGAACTCATGGGTATTACAGAATTTAGACTGTGAAGAATTGTTGGACGACAAGACAAGCTGCCCTCAGTTTCTTGTAATGTGAGCCTCTCCAGTACACAGCTTGTTATAAAAGAGTGCAGGCCAAGAAGTCAGTGGAGAGAAAGAAAAAGAGGGGGGAGAGAAAGAGGGAGGAGGGTGGGAGAGAGAGAGAGAGAGAGAGAGAGAGAGAGAGAGAGAGAGAGAGAGAGAGAGAGCTTGCCAGTCACTATATTTTATAACCTAATCATGAAATTGACTGATTTTTATTTTCTTTGCTACATTCTTTTGGTTAAAATGAACACTCTGGCCAGTTCACACACAATGGAATGGGATTGAAAACAAAAAGGTGGTTATTATTGGAAGCTATTGCAAAAGACCATTTTCCTTAAAAAATATAGGCTGAAATAATAAATCTGAATAGCTTAGTGTTAAGTATATGTTTATCGAATTGAATTGATGTACTTTTTCATAGGGATCTAGTGGCTAGTAATGTAAAGAATAAAACTTTCAAGGTAAGGTCATTTTCATGTTTTAAGAATATGTTTATATATGACAAAGTCCTGAACTTAAAAGATGTCAGGATAATACATGTTTCCTATTCAGTTTATCTGATATTTGTTTCCACCAATATCTTTCTAGTCATAATTAAACTTCTACATATTAATCTTTATTGATGTCCAATGATTTTAGCCACTGCTTTAAAACAAGGACATAGAAATAATGCCTGACATATCCTTCCTTGACCTATATTTGTTGCTGCTACCAATTCTGATTATTCCTTAACAGGTTCAATTTCTACTGTTTTATTTGCCTTAATGAATATTGCTAAAATGGTATTAAAAATCAAATTAAATTGGAATTCAGTGATAATAGCAATACCATGTAGTACTTTCTCATTAAGGTTTCTCATCCTAATGTGAACTGCATCTTTCAATTTACATAAAACTACTTTGTATGCTTATTGAATAAAGCCTGTTATAGGCATTATAGAATGGTTGGTCCTTTTGTGTTTGAATATCTTGAAAGTCTTAACATGATGCTTAGGTTGTAATGACCTACTTGGACTTTCTACACCCAATTGCTCACAGTGGCATTACTAAGCAACTTAACCTTTTTATTACACTATTTTGCTATTGTTGCTTTTCTGTATGAAATTCTTGGGTTAACTATCATACTCAAGAAGGATTACAAGTAGTTCTTTGATATAACCTTAATGATTTAGTTTTAAATCTTATAACCTACTGTGGGGAACTCTGCCTATTACTCATAGATCCCTGCCAACCGAATGGGTTCTGTTATAATTCTCATCCTTTTTAGTACATTTGTTGTTGCTGTTGTTATCCTCTCATTAGCTTGTCTTGCAAATCCTTGCCTTACACTCAATTGAAATTCTACTCTGTACGCTAAAGTTCTCTCAATATCTGGATTTCTTCCTCTGAATTCTAGTTTTCTGTGACTATGTTCCAAACACCAATTTCCCTCTCACTTTTAAATGCCCTTTTTACTGGATAAGTACCAAATTTTCTTGGCTGAGCTGATACTCCAAATATAGTAACACATTTGTATCTTTGATGATTTATTGATTTATAACTTGGGAAGTTCATATCTCACCTCAATTATTTGCGTGCACATTCCTTTTTCTCAAAGCAATAGAATATTTTGCTTCCAATTTCAGTTCTCTCACTTTATGATATACTTTAGTTCCAAGTTTTAAAGTTTCTTTTCAACTTCTGCCTATTCATGTTTCCTCTAGCAGCCAACAATAAAACCTGATCCACAACACTCAGCCACTTGTACTGAAATGAAGTGAAGTTAGCTCAGCTCTGTATTAAGATGTGTCCTATCTCTGTATTAAGATGTGTCCTATCAGATGGAGAAGTCAGATATGATTTGATACAATTTGCATACTAAGGTCTAGTTACAGACTTCCTGAAGTTGATCATACCCTTGTGCAGTATATATGTTATTTAGGGTTTGTTTTCTTCTTCATAGCATGGATAAATCTGTGATTGAGATTTGTTTTATTTTGTACTAAGCTAAATCCACATATAAGTGGCTACTGACATAAGTTCAGCAACTCAAAGGAAGAAGGGTTGAAATCTGAAAGAGTTGATTGGATTTTCTGTCATTGTGTCACGATAACTGCTCCAGCTGTATTCATTACAGATAACAGAAATGGCTAGATTGTAGAAAAGTTTGCCAAATAACAACTTCTATTGTTTTTCTTTAGTAAAATAATTCTAATTTTATTGGAGAAGGCAATGAGCTCAATTTAAAAAAAAAGAAAGTAAGTAAGCAAAAGTTATAATGGCCCTATACTTCCTACACTCTCTTCAACTGGGTTTAGTAATGGAACACAGTTTGATCTATAAGATAATTGAATAATCACTGGATCTGATTGTTGAAAAATCTGTGGAGTGTTGATTCAGTTAATATGCCCTTTTTCTGTTTTCTCCTTTTATTTTTATAAAATTTAAATTTAAGTTAGAGTTTATACTCAGCTGCTATATCCCTATGCAGTTTTACCGGTTGCTTATCCCCTGAATACATTTTGATTGTCCAGGTATCCATTCTGACTAGTCCTAAGCCCATGCTATACTGGGAGTACTAATCACTGAATATCAATGCTGATTTCTGCTATATCTCTTGAATATTAAGCAAAAATGTTTCATGAGAATTGTAGACATGTCGCTGCATGTATCTGAGCCATTATGCCAGCCCTGTGTTATCGACTTCCCAAATATTTTGTTACCTAAGTGAAAGATGAATCACTTTTCTTGTGCAGAACTATAGTGTTTTCATTTTTTATTACATGTATACAAATGCTCATTAGTAGAGGTAATGACTTGAACATTGACTTATAGCCAGCCTCTTTACAGAAGTTCTTGGGTGTAAACAATCTGTTTCATGTACCTATTGCTTGAAATGTTTCCATTCAAAATACCCTCTAAGTCTAAAAACTGATCTCAAATCTGTTATAGTCACATAGTTCTTGAATCAATTTAAATATTTGATTTGTTTGTTTTCTTTTTTTTTTTTTTTTTTTTGCGGTACTAGGGATTGAACTCAGGGAAATTCTACCTCCAAGCTATACCCCCAGCCCTATTTTTTATTCTTTATTTTGAAACCGAGTCTCACTAAGTTGCGGAGTGCCTCACTAGGTAGCTGAGGCTGGCCATGAACCTGGATCCTCTGGTCTCAGCCTCCCGAATGCTGGGATTACAAGCGTGCCCCACCACACCCAGCTGATTTGGTTGTTTTCTTGAAGTAAAATAAAAATCCTACTATAGAGTTCCTCCTAGTGAATGTATGACAGGTCCTGGTTCGAATACTTTCTATACCGAAGGTAAATTATATCTTACTCAGTAATATGCTAACTGAACATCTGGTTTACATAATTTTCAAATTTTATACCCATAGTGTGCCCATTTGTAGTCAAAAACATGGCTTAGCTTTCATGCTCCTCGGGATATTTTGTTTCTTTCATGGTATTAGCTTGGTTTTCAGAGCTCTGATATAACTTGGGCAGTTTTACTATCTCTTGTATTAAAGAATAAGAAAATAGAAGCCTAAAACAGTTATATGACTTGTCAAAGACAACATGATTAACCAATGACAGAGCCTGATTATAATCATGGCAAACATTCACCTAGCACATGCTTAGATTGAGGTATTTTGTATAACATAAAGATTGCTAACTGTGAACCTGTAAACAATTTGATATGTTTATATAATAGTAACTATCAGATATTTATTTCTTCCTGACTCAGGTTATATATGACTCAGGTTCATATGGCAGATATGCAGTAAATTCCTAATGGCAATCCTTTGTCCATAAAAAGTGAACCTAATGTATTTGAAGTAATAGTTAATATTATGCTTATGAGTTCATTATACAATATGAGTTAGCTGTGAGGTTAACTATGGAGTATGTGAATTAACGCATCCTCTCCAAAGTAGAAAGGTTTTGTCATCACTATCCATCATAGTTTCCCACACTAGTTTCCTCCGCTTTCTCTTTCCCTCCTTTACACCAGTAAATTGTCACTAAATCCAGTGTTGTTTTTCTATCTTATGAATTCCCTAACTTAGAATCTGTAAACTTCCCACCTTTTGAAGGTTTAATGTATCATATATATAATTATGCATATAATTATGCATAATAGGCATACACACGCATGTGTGTGTGTGTGTGTGTGTGTGTGGTACCCCTGACTTCTTTGTTACTTTTTTTTTTCCTGAAACAACTTTTTGAAATTTATTTTTAAAAGTCACAGAGACAAAATCTTAAAAGCAACACATTTATACTAAAGATACATGCATGAACAAAACAAAAAAATAAGCACAGTAATACAAAAATGAACATAGTAAATTTTTAATTATTACAATATTCTGGATACAAGTAGAATACTACTAGATAAGAACTGTAGTTACCTCAGAAACCTATGATATAGTATGGGTTGATATAAACCAAGTTTTAGGATAGCCACCTCATCATTCACATTTAATCAGTGCTGACCAGAAACTAAAGCAACTTTTTTTTTTTTTTTTTTTTTTTTTTGCGGTACTGGGGATTGAACTCAGGGGCCTTCTACCTCCGAGCTATACCCCCGGCCCTATTTTTTATTCTTTATTTTGAAACCGAGTCCCACTAAGTTGCAGAGTACCTCACTAGGTAGCTGAGGCTGGCCGCGAACCTGGATCCTCCGGTCTCAGCCTCCCGAATGCTGGGATTACAAGCGTGCGCCACCACGCCCGGCTTAAAGCAACTTTTTTAAACTAAGATTTTCAATGAAATTATAGAATCAATATGCATGTAAACAGCTTTTATAAGTTGTATGCATAAACATAAGATTTGTAATGTTTCATTTATAAACTGCCTTCAATACATGCTTACCTGTTAATAGTGTTTTCTCAAAGTATGGCAGTATGTCTTCCAGAATTTCACTATATGCTTACAGTAAATAGTTCCTAGCTTGTTGAAATGTTGAATTACTTGTTGGATTCTTTTTGATTATATCGGGCATATAGCCAGCCTGAATGAAATTGTAATCATTTTTTTACAGGGTGAAAGTTTAGATTTTGTATGAGAGCCTATATTGTTATTTTATCCTTTATTATCTTTGATTAGAGCTTTCTTTAAATAAAAAAATTTTAAAAAAACATAGTATTTCTAGTTAATGCATTTGACCCTACCGAATTTTCAGGGACCAGAATACTTTGAAGAAGTTGTGCATCTTTGAGGCTTAGTCTTCAGAATGGCTCTCCATATTTTGACTTACCCCAACTATTATGAAGTGAGGACAGGTCACTTCAAAACATATTGATTTGATTTCTTTGTTACTTTGAAATCTGGTTTCCTACTTTCTTTTTGATCTTTGAACCACCTTTACCAAGCCAGCACTATATGATGGGGTCCCTTATACTTTTCAAGTCCTTACCAGTTAATCAAATGCCAGTTGCTTAGCTGTTAAGCTCTCAACAGAAACTGAATACCTGTTTGTAATTAAATTATAGAAAGAGAAAAGGTTGAAGGGGAGAAATAGTTGTAAGGCCCTCTTTTAGCAGGGAATTCTACAAACAAAGTACATAACCAAACCTGTGTCAGTAGAGCAATAGTTAAATTTACCTGTGAAATGATTCTATTTATGACAAATTTCTTTACTTTGGGTTATTACTATAGTTGGAGGTAAAAGTAGTCTCAAAAATGATTTTAATACATTTTGGGGCAATGCAGCAGCATTTCAAGTTTTTTTTTTTTTTTTTTTTTTCTATTTTGTGTTCGAAGATATATTGTTAAGTAAAAGAAGCAAGGTGCATACGAGGAAGGATACTGTCCTATTGTTTCATAAAAAAAATGTACTATATATCTGAAGATAAGTATTCGTGTACTCATTTGTTTATACATAACTGTGGCTACCTTTGCTGGTATATTGTGTGGCATAAGCCAGGAAGGAGAAGGAGATTTAATTCTCACAGTATATTTTTAAATTTATTAATATATTTTATATAAGTAGGAATTAACTAGCATGTAAATGATCATGATATACCAAATCATGAACCAAATAATGATGAAAAAAGAAAAGGAGGAACATTTAATTAGTGGATACTTTTTAAGATTTTTGTATCGGAAAGGATTATCCAGGAGTTGACATCAATTAGTAAGATTTGGTGCTCACTCAAGTTTAGTTTTATCAGGAATACTGCATCACCTAGACATAAAAAATAGACCTATTTTGGTGCCATTTCTTTCTACAAATTATCTAACTTCACTCATTTTTCCAGTGTTCCATCCCTGTGTACACATAATTCAAGCTTTCATCTCTAGAGGAAGTAAAGCAAAGTTGTTGGTTTATTTAATCTCCACAGAAAGCTTTTATTGATAAATCACATGAAACCAAATGATGTTTTGTTCTCCAATACATTCATTACCTGAACTGCTGCTTTTCTCAAGTCCTTTGTCCATTTGGTAAAATCAAACCAATGTAAGATAGTGGGAAATGTCAAAAAGTGGTAAAATTATCCTGACTGAAGATGAAAAAAGGGGGAAAACATCTTTGTGTTAACTCTTCTGTCAGTGGCAGATTGTTCCCAGCAGAGACATATTTCGGCATGAACTCAAAAGTTAACTTTTGAGATGATTTATAAAGCAGGGGTAGATCATAGCTGTCCAAAGCAAATCCATTGAGAAATATTGACAAAGCAACCATTTCCTACCCTTTCATCACATCTTAGTGCTTAAATGTGGACCTATTCTTCTCAGGAGGACACTATCGGATTGAACTGCTGGTCCTTTGAATGGAGTTATTGCTTTGCTGGTGTGAACTCATTCTCGACAATGGTTTGCTATCAGCTATGAATCTCCATTCACTTCAGCGAAGCTGTGAAGCTGTAGTTCTTGAGGCATGAGTTGCTACACCTGAATGAATTGCTATTGATAACAAATCTTTAGCAAGAGGAAAAGAAAGAAAGAAAACTCCCCTCACCATAATAATTGCAGCTTAAAGTATGGTGTTGAAATAGGTATAGGACACTGAGTAATTGGGCTCCTACCACTTCCATTCCAGAAGTGATAGAGTCACTGACACTTCTTGGGTGCAACTTTCCTGTGTTCTTCACATTTGTCCTTGGAGAGAGGACACCCTTATCTATCTAGCTATTAACGGATTCCTTTTTCTATCTCAGAACAACTTCAAGTCCCAGATACAAAGTGGTTTCTAACTCTTAGCAGATATTGATCTCTAACTATCATTACATACCAAACCTAAAACATGACCAAGTTTAGTATCATAACTATGATCATATCTTCAGTATGATTACTATGGTCAAAGAGTAACTTGAAACACTTCAAAACTACCTTCTCTAACTCCTGGAAAAAATATGAGAACACTGCAGATCATGTTTCAACACAAAAAATGTAGTGAGATTAGCCTATCACAGACAGTGATAGGTCATATGTTTTCTCTCAGATGCAGAGGCCAGTGAGTAATTGGAATATAGAGGGATTTTAGATAATGAAAGAGGAACCCCAGGGGAGGGATGGAGGGTGTCTAGAGGAGGGTAGGGGAGAGGAGGAGAATCAAGGAAGGAAACAGTTCCATTGACATTATATACATATGTGAGGATACCAATGCTGATCTCAATAACATGTATGGGAAGGCAGGGAGTGGGGAGGGAGTGGGGGAAAGCTCATCAAATGCTACATGCATGTATGTTACTATCACTATTCACATTATGATAAGAAACTATAGTGTACCAATAAAGGTATAATTAAAAGATAGTATACATAACTGAATTTAGAAAGTGTTTTGTAAAAATGAATCATTTTAGAGCATGCAGAAGAATTTGGCCCACCATAAAACCTGGCAACGAGAAAAGCCCAGGTCCACAGCAGACCCAAAGAGCCATGCTGGCAAACTCTAAGGTAGCTCCGAAACTAATGTGACTTATCAGAACCAACTCATATCAGCCCCAAATATCTAGGCATTTATTTTCCAGTTCCACCAGTCACTGAGTAGGGGCTGTCCCCTGAATTACTTGGCTTTAGATGAGGTAGCTTTCTGCAATGGAGGCTTTTGTTGAAGAGGTCTACAGATTGTTGCCTACAGATGCCATTACCAGCAACACATCTTTCTCTGATGTGGAATCTGTGAATCATGTTCTGCTGATCATGACAACCTCATTTTAGAATGGAAGGGTATTGTCAACAGATGAATGGATAAAGAAAATGCATGTGTGTGTGTAGTGTGTGTGTGTATACACACACAAGATAAATAGATGATGACAGATGATAGATAGATACATGATAGAGATATACATATACATACATACATACATACATACATATGTACATACATACACACAATGGAGTTTTACTCAACCACAAAAAAATAACAATGATATCATTTGTAGAAAAATGGATGGAACTAGAGAACTTCATGGCAAACAGAGTACTAAAGAAATATATGAGAGTATCTTACATGCTAGATTATATAGTCAGCAGACCTATTTATTAAATGGTAAGTAGTATATCACATTACTTTCTTTTTTCCAATTGCATATTTTTCAATTTATACTCTCAGTTTTATCTAAAATATTTCTCTGAAAACAATTGAGGATATTGTAAAACAAACACAAACATACGTATATTAAAATACTGGAGATACAGGCTATACATAAAATAATTGGATGGCATTCTAGCATGCATATAAAATACAAATAAAACAGGTAAAATTTATCATTGACTATAAACATGAAGAAATAATTGTAAACTTTTCTAACAGTCTTTTATGCATACTAATGAATATTTCAAAGCAGTATCGAAACCATTTTACTTAATGAATAAAATGATTAAAAGAGAATTGGCTATTAAAATTAAATAGCTAATCAACCAAAATCTCCAGAATTTGAACAGCATACAATCATAAAAATAACAAAATGTATAGAGATATAGTAATATTAGAAGTTACTAGAGAAGGAAATTGACCAAATTGTGTTAGGTACATGCAAAACTATGTAATGATGAATCATAGTATTATTTATAATCACAATGAATGAATAAAAATATTATTAAAATGAAATATATATGTACATATATATATTTATAATGCATTAACACATTTTTTTAATAAAGGAAGTGGAAGGACATGAGAATGAGAGATTAGGAAGAGCTGTGGAAATAATATTAATAAACCCTATTATGATTGAACTCAGGGGCATTCTACCTCTCAACTATGACCCCAGTCCTATTTTTTTATTCTTTATTTTGAAACAGGGTCTCCCTAAGTTGTGGAGTGCCTCACTAGGTAGCTGAGGCTGGCCGCGAACCGGGATCCTCCAGTCTCAGCCTCACAAATGCTGGGATTAAAGCGTGTGTCACCACACCCGACTGCTCCCTACTTTTCTTATTAAAGTTTTTATCAAATTACCAATAATGATAAGAATAACCAAAGCATGGTGACAAGTGTATGTCTTAGAAGCAGAGAAAGATGGATGGGGTGTCAGGAAAGAGAAGGAAGGAGAAACACAGAAAGGCAATAGAAAGATAAAAATGTGTTCTCTGGAGCAACAGAGTTGACAAGAGAAGCAAGAGGTACAACAGAGAAAATTAGAATGGGCATTCAATTTTATATCTCCCTCACATTCTTATTTTCTCACTCCCAAACTCTCTTCTATGCCAACCCCTAGTAAGTAGAAATAAATCTATCAAATAAGGAAGAGCTTCTTGCTGGTCTTCAGCATTAGCAAAGAAGTTGGAATGGCTCCACTGAAGCTTCTCTTTCATTATCTAAAGTCCCTCCTGAATTCTGATTATTTCCTAGCTTCCACATATGAGAGAAAACATGACCCTTCACACTCTGTGACTGGCTAACCTCACTTGACATAATATTCTCCAGGACCATCCATTGTCCTGCCAATGACATAATTTTGTTCTTCTTTATTGGTGAGTAGAATTCCATTGTGTGTATATCCCATAATTTTATAATCCTTTCATCTGTTGTTGGATATCTGGATTGGTTCCACAATTTGGCTGTTGTGAATTGTGATGTTATAAACACGGATATGCATGTATTAAAATAAAATTGTGATTTCAACCTCTTTAGAAAGATATCCAGGAGTAGTATAGCTGGATCATATGGTGGATATATTCCCAATTTTCTGAGGAATCTTCACACTCATCTCCTTAGTACCTGTACTAATTTGAAATCCTACCAGCAATGTAGAAGAGTTCCTCTATCCCCACAACCTCACCAGCACTAATTGTTGTTTAACTTCTTGATGCTTGTCATTCTGATTACGGTTAGATGGAATCTCGGTGTAGCTTTAATTTGCATCTCCCTGATTGCTAAGGATGTTGAAAAATTTTTTCATATATGTAATGGACAATTGTATTTCTTTTCTTTCTATTTAGTTCAATTGCCCATTCCCTGATTGGGTTACTTGATTTTGTAGTCTTAAGTCCTTTAAGTACTTTGTACGTTCTAGATATTAGTACTCTATCTCCCATTCTGTCAGCTCTCACATTAGACTCTTGATGTGTTCCTTTGATGAGCAGAAACTCTTTAGTTTAATATAATCCCATTTGATAATTCTTGTTTTAATTTCCTGAGCTTTTGGGAATCTTATTGAGGAAGTTTCTACCTGTGCCTATATCCTAGAGTGTTGGATTATTGTCCTTCTCTGTCGGGGACCTAGTTCGGCCAGCTAGACCTCGCCTCTAGATGGCACCTGGTAAAGTGCCAGAAGCAGCTACAGGTGGAAAACATTCTGGGGCTGCCCCACGCCAGAACGCATGCACCAGCACACCCGACTCCTCGCCTCCTCGCCGTCCAGGTGAGAGCTGTATGAGACGCCTCCTGGCTTAGGCCCTGCGCAGCTTTAAAAGCCTCCACCTCTCGCCTAGAGAGAGAGCTGCTGGGGAAAGGCTGGTTGGGAAGTTGGCTGACTGGGTTGCTGGGAGAAGTTCTGGGAGGAAGTGGTTGGGAAGAAGAAGCGGTTGGGAAGAGGTTGGCTGGGTTGCTGGGGAAGTCCTGGGAAGAAAGGTTGTGGGTTGCTAGTGGAAGACAGGTTGCTAGAGAGAGGGGTTATTGGAAGTCTGTAGGAAAAGCACTATTTGGAAAGACGACTTCTGTACTGTGTTTGTTATTGCTTGTGCAATGCTCTTGATCCCAGAAAGAGAGAGATATAATAAAAGAGGTTCGAACCAGTAACATTTAGGCAGCATCTTTTATTGGGGCCTCATGGCTGAGGGTTCAGCCTGGGGCGCCCGATACTTCTCTAGTAATTTTAAAGTCTCTGGTATAAATTGCAGGTCTTTGATTCATCTTAAGTTGACTCTTGCACAGAATGATAGATATAATTCAATTTTATACAAATGTCTTTCCTTCAATGTATGTGTTTGTCAAAAATCAATTGGCTATAAATGTGTGGATTTGTTTGTGTATCTTTTATTTTGTCCCATTTGTCCATGTGTCTGTTTTGTATCAATACCATGCTACTTTTATTACTATAGCTCTATATTATAATTTGAAGTCAAGAATTGTGATGCCTCTTGCATGGTTCTTATTGCTGAAAATTACTTTGGCTATTTGGGGTCTTTTGTTTTTCCATATGAAATTTAGAACTGATTTTTTTCTATCTCTTGGAAGAATGACATTGGCATTTTGATAGGGACTGCACTGAACTAGTAGATCAGTTTTGGAAGAATAGCCATTTTGATAATATTTATTTATTCTGCCTATCCAAGAGTACGGGAGATCCTCTCATCTTCTTAGACCTTCAATTTCTTGTTTTAAAATTTTCATTGGTCTTTGATCATCTTGGTTAGATTTACTCTAAACCATTTTATTGTTTTTGAGGTTATTGTGACTGGAATTTTTAAAAAATTTCTTTTTCAGTGGATTCATGGCTCACATATAGAAAAGCTACTTATTTTTTTTTAGATTGATTTTGTATCTCATTACTTTGCTGAATTTGTTAATCAGCTCCAGAAATCCATTTTTTGTTTGTTTGTTTGTTTGGGTTTTTTTTGTTTTTTTTTTTTCAGAGCTCTTTTGGTTTAGTTATTTTGGGTTTGGGGTCTTCTAAGTATAAGAGCATGCAAACAAGGATAATTTAATTTCTTCTTTCCTATTTGTATGCCTTTGGTTTCCTGTGGTTGCCTTATCACTCTGGCTAGAGACTCAAGTACTATACTAGAAATGAATGGTGATGATGGGCATCCTTGTCTTGTTCCTGATTTTAAATGGAATACCTTTATGGTATTCCATAAGTTGAGATAAGTTCCTTCTATTCTGATTTTCTGCAGTATTTTTTTTTTTTTTATGTGAATGAGTGTAGGATTTTTTCTAATGCTTTTTTAGCATCTATGGAGATGATCATGTGATTTTTGTCCTTAGTTCTATTTATATGATTAATGACATGTATTGATTTGTGTATGTTGAACCAGCCTTGCATTCTTGGTCACAAACTTGTACACAAACTTGCTCATGTTGTACAATTTTCTTGATGTGTTTTTTAATGTGTATACCTAGTATTTTGTTTAGAATTTTGGCATCTATATTACTCAAGTGTATTGTTCTGTAATTTCTTTTCCTTAGGGATCCTTATCTGGTTTTGGTATTAAGGTGATACTGACCTCACCTCATATAAGTAGTTTGGAAGGATTCCATCTCTTTCTATTTTATGGAGTAATTTGTGAAGTATTGAGTTTAGTTTTTCTATAAAGGTTTTGTAGAATTCAGCTGGGAATCCATCTAGACCTGAAATATTCTTTAATGGAAGGCTTTTTGTTGCTGTTTGTATCTCTTTCCTTGCAACTGGTTAACTTAGATTTTCTATATCTTCTTGGTTCAATTAAGATAGGCTGTATGTATCTAGAAATCTGTCGATTTCTTCTCATTTCCATTTTTTTAGAGTATAAATTTTCAAAATAGTTTCTGATGATCCTCTGGATATCCACATTGTTTGATATGTCCTTTTTAATTTCTTATTTTAATAATTTGGGTTGATTTTTTATTTTGATTAGGTTGACTTAGGAATTACCCATTTTATTAATCTTTTCAAAGAACCAGTTTTTGTTTTATTTATCTTTTGTATTTTTTGTTCTCAATTTCATTGATTTATGCTCTGATTATAATTATTTCCTGCCTTCCTCTGGCTTTGAGAGTAGCCTGTTCCTGTTTTTCGAGGGACTTGTAGTATGTCATTAGGTTTAGGTTGTTTATTTGATGATTTTCTGTTTTTCTTTTTTTTTTTTTTTTTTTTGGCGGTACTGGGGATTGAACTCAGGGGCATTCTACCTCCAAGCTATACCCCCAGCCCTAGTTTTTATTCTTTATTTTGAAACCAGGTCTCACTAAGTTGTGGAGTGCCTCACTAAGTAGCTGAGGCTGGCCGCGAACCCGGATCCTCTGGTCTCAGCCTCCCGAATGCTGGGATTACAAGCGTGCGCCACCACGCCCGGCTCCTTCTGTTTTTCTTATATGGGAACTAAGTGCTCTATTTTTTTCTTTAAACTGTCTTTACAGCATCTCATAGATTTTGGTACTTTGTGTCTCTCTTTTTTTTAATTCTAGGAATTGTTTTATTTCTTCCCTTATTTCTTTGGTGATTTTGTCCTCATTCAAAAGTATATCATTCAATCTCCATGTATTTATGTAACTTTTCTTTATTCCTTTGTTCAGTTTCTATTTTCATTACATTATTATCTGAAAGATACAAGGAATTATTTTACATTTTTTTAATTTGCTGGTATTTGCTTTCTGGTCTAGCATGTGTTTATTTTGGAAAATGTTCCATAAGCAGCTGAGAAGAATATATATTCAGCTGTGGTTGGTTGGAATATTTTGCGTATGTCCATTAGGTCCATTTGGTCTACAATGTTCTTTAGGTGTTAAGAGTTTTTACTTATCTTCTATCTGCAAGATCAATCTAGAGACATAAGAAGTGTTTTGATATCTCCAAATATTATTATATTGGGGTCTATCTGAGACCTAGTGTCCTGAAAAGTTTGTTCTATAAAAGGGTTATGTCCACATTTGGGGCATAAATGTTTACTATCATTATATCTGTTTGTTGGATTTTTCCTTTCATTAGTAATAAATGACCTGCTTTGTCTCGTCTGGTAATTTTTGACTTAAATTTTGCATTGTCAGATATGAGAGTTGCTACCCCTGCTTGTCTCCATTTGCATGAAATATCTTTTTTACATCTTTTCACCTGTAACCAATGAGGTGAGTTGCATCTTTGTCTGCAAGGTGAATTTCTTGCAAGCTGCATATACTTGGATTATGTTCTTTAAAGCACATTGCCAGTCTATACATTCTAATTGATTCTAATTGGGGAGTTTAGATCTTTTACATTAAATGTTATAATTGAGAGATGACTTTTGTTTCCTGTAATTTTTAGCTACATTTTCCATTTAAGTATGTACAATTAACTGTTTGTTTTATTAACCTGATATTTACTATAATGGGGGAAATGTTTTCATTAATGCAAACATTGAAGTTAATTAAATGACTGTTAAATTAAGTGAAACTATAATTTTGGCATTTCTAAGTAATTATCTAAAGACCTCTATTCATCCCAGTGGGAGGAAAGTTTTGTTAAATTTGGGAAACAAATGATAGATTAGATTGGTTCAAATATATATGTAAGAAACAATCAGGATCACTGTCTTTATAGTTACAGATTTGAGAATAAAACCTTAAGTATCTTGGATATCACTATTCTTAGCTCTCAGTCCTGGAAGAGCATAGAAGGTGAGATAATGAAGCATCCATCAGAAATGCAACTTGCCAGAGTCCACCTTCTGACCACAACAAATTGTGACTCTCTCACATAGGGAAAAGATTCTTTCCCTTCCAACATAGCTCTCCCCCTAGTATCATCCCATTAGGCATCAAGGTCTACCCTTAGTTCTAGGATTCTCTCATTCAATAACATCTAGGTGAATAACAGGCTTCTAAGGCATATTTTTAAAATCAGGTATAGCACCTTGAATTATACCATTTTTCTGGTCTAGAGACCCATGAAATAAACAGAAACATGATTTCTCTCCATATATTCATCATACAATGATGCAATAAGTCTAGGATAATGGCCAGAGACACTTAATTTCCAAAGGGGAGAATTGGGATGTACAAAACAGTCCCTGGTCAATACAAATTCTGAAATCATAGGACATTTCCAAAAGCTATAAAGTTTTAAGATAATTGCAAGCTAAACAGTCTGTCACAACTTCATGGATGCTAGCAGAAGACAATAGATTTTCAGTTTAGAGATGAAAGATAGTTTATTATAGCAAGAGCAGCACTCGGAGGTTTTAGCATTTACATCAGTCCATTAAGCCTCATTTCTGACTGGGTAATAACAAGATGGTCATATAACACCTATAAAGGTAGTGGATTGCATGAATACTTTTTTCTGCCAAGAATATCTGCCAAGAAAAACTTAGAGGAAAGGTCTACATTGTCAACTTGACTGGATTATGAAACACCTAAGATTATGTGACTTTGTTGTGTTAATGAGATGATGCATTTATGTAATGGCAGATTGAAGGGAAGTCCTGTTCTGAATGTAGACAGCACACAGCACAGTTCTAATAGGTGCAGGACCTGGATAAAAGGAGAAAGCTGCACGAATGCATGCGTTGCTCTTCCTGAAGAAAGTGCATCTGCTGTCCCTATCTGAGACCTCAGCCTCCAGCTCTTTGAACTGGACTTTTACCATAGTTTCTTCACTTTTTCACACAGTTTCCTGGCCTTTCCATCTTGAACTAGGAGTTAATTAGTGAATACTCTGATTCTGAAACTCCAGCTCTTGGACCACTCCACCAGGTGCTAGTCCCTCTGACTCTCCACATGCAGTCAGCTACTTGGGACTACACTGCTTTGGACTGTAAGCTGATTTGATAAATCCACTTTTACCATATATTTGTACTGTGAGTTCTGTTACTCAAGTGAACCATGAACAATATGCCTGCCTTTAGTTACAGATGGACACACTCTATCCCTCAAGACTATTCATTATGCAAACATGTTTAAAAAGATAGTGCAGAACAATGGAATCAATTCCTCTGCTTGTATGATACCCAGAATTGCAAGAGGCCCTTGGAAATTTAGATACTCCAAAATGTCCTCAGTCATATAGAACTCAAATATATCACAACATAACATTACCCTCACCAGACACACTTATGCCTTGGACATTAGCTGTTGAGAAGTACATCAAAGGTAACTGATTAGAGAACATTAATCACAAAATGTCTTCAATGTAAGGGCTAGCATCTGAACATGAGTAGACACTGATAAAAGAGGAAGAGAAAGTATGAAGGATATTAAAGTCTCTTTGTTTGGTTATGCTAATAATAGTTTACAGCCTGAGTGGTGATTCATTGTGACACTCTATGCATAGTAACCTCCACTGTGCTCATTGCTAACTTGGCAATGACAATCTGCCTATTCATTCAAAAGCAGATCTTGAAGCAATGTTCCCGTGAAAAACTGGTTTGCAATAACCATTGGAATGTAAAGAAAGGCTCTGCTTATGTTTAGGAATTAAATAAAGAAGAATAAATGATTTGCAGAGCATAGACAGAAGGAGTCACAACTGCTTTAAGTATCCAATTGAGTAAAAACAGAAAACCATTGGTTTCACTTTACACATGCCCTCCATCAACACATGTACGCACATGTACACACACACACACACACACACACATACACATATGTGCCTTCTACAAAAACCCACTTTCCCCTCTGCATTAAAGTCCTCATGCCTATTCTCAGTGGGCCAGACACCTGTGTGCTTCTCTCTGAAATAGTAAAGACTTCTACTCTCTTCTGTTTTCCAACCTTTGTGTAAATACCCCTCACTGGTTGTATCTAAATCAAAACCCTACTGAAAAATAGAGTCTGAGAAATGGGTTTTCAGGCCCCCAGCCTCTGCAACACAAAGAAGATTAGAAAGTCAGATGTAATAATGTCGAGAACCCAACTTGATATAGGGCATGACTTTTGTTCTAAGAAACTACAACTCAGTGTAAACACTGGTATTCTTTATTACTTTTATCCCACTATTTTCAGAATATTTCCTTCATTACATAAAAAGAATTCAGTCCTATATTACAAGAGACTAATTTGGTTAATTTCTACAAGGATATCATCTTGATTTTATTACTTTCTCATCTAGACATGGGGTGGGTGTGAGCATGAGCAAAGACAGGCAATTGCAAAGGATTACTGAAATGAGTTTATTTTTTTATTAATACAATGGTCTAGGATTGAATAAATCTTACCTTTTAAAATGTTGTAGCTAAGAGATTTGCATGTTGTGAATTTATATTTGAAAATGCAGTCTAATCTTGGGAACTGGACAAATACAACATTCTTTGAAAATGTAACTTTTTAGTGGAAGCCATGAATGGTGATGTGTCTCCTTTATAGTAACAGTTAAAGATTACACTACAGCAACAATCTTCCAAGTAAAGCTCCAAGACCAGTAACCTCAGAATCACATTAGAAGAACTTAGAAATGGAAATTCTCAGATCCCATGCCAACCATTTTGTTATCTTCCAGATTTTATTTTGTCTATTCATATATTTAACTTAGAGTCTATTGCAAATAAGATATCAAAAGAGTCTACTTATTGGTATCTCGTACCAATCAAAGTCAGATGCACACAGGTAAAAAACAAATCAAGCAGGGTGACTTTACATGTTTAAAGTTCATTGCAATCTTGATGGCATAAATAATGAATTATTATTGTTCATTTGTTCTCATTGGAAATTTTTCAAGACTTTCAGTGACAAATAACGTGTACTTGACTTTGACTCTTTAGCTCAAAACTAGATTTCAATTTTAAAAGTGTCTCTCCATCTAAGATTTGATGACTGAGTGCTGATTACACACTTGTAGACAGATGAACTGGAGGATAAAACTGTGAGACATTTATTTTCATAGAATCCTCAGTCACTCTCATTGTGATGTTGCTTTATTTAGCAAAACTGCCAACTTCTTTTCCACTGTATAATTCTTATTCAACTTGTTTAATTCTTCAGAAGACATGGTGGTTAGTCCTTCATTATCTGTATCATAGTTTCCAAATACATTTTCTTTTAAATGTATTCCCAATGTTTGCCCAAATTCCTCCTTAAAAACACATTTAACAACTTATTTAAACAATTTAAATACAATGTTGAGTAGCAGCATATACAATTTCTTAGGATTTATAATCCCTGTATCATGTGAATTGTTATGGTTTGTTTATTGCCTCAAACTATACCCCTCTTGAACACTGAGTTACTTATTAGAAACCATAGGTTGTTTAAATCCCAAACTCAAGAACTAAATTGCAAACTTAACGTCTTAATTTATTTGGTTATATTATTCTTGTAAGACTTCAATGCCTATATTATTAATTGACTTGACAGTAACATATCCTGAAACCAGTTCCTCATGCCAATTTGTATGACTGCGAAGTTCAAAGTCTAGTTTACCTGGGCATTTCCTAGACACAAACTGCAAGGGAAGAATGCTGTGGAGAGGAGCTACTGAAACAGGATCCTGGATCTGAGTTTGTCAGTAATGACTCCAATTCCTAGTGCTAGACTTCAGCTTCATAGGTTTTTTCTGCAAAAACAAAACTGCCCTTTAGCAATAGATAAGAAGGTCCTTCACAAGGACAGCCTTTTACAATACTTATAATAATAATTTCATTATATTCACTTAGTGTAGCCTCATTTACTTTCAAAATTGGATTTTAAGGGAAAATCTTCAATGTGATTCTATTTTATTGGAAAAAACTGTGCTTTTATATGCTTATTCTATCTTATAATTACAGTAAAAGTGATCTTCAATCAAGAGCACATTGTTATATAAGCAAAAAAATCATACTCCTACATAAGAATAAGTTTATAGTGGTCCCTCTATAATGATAACCTAGACGAGAGATGAATCACTTTCAAATAAATATCATCTCTATTTGGAGTATATATAACTGGTTTTCACAAAGAGCTGTGTGTTTTAAGATACTGACTTCCATCTACATCTACATGACAGTTAGATTTGTATATTTGTCACATCTCACCAGATTTGTTTTAGAAATACCTGTAGAAGCTCCTGAAATGTTCCTGTGCATTTAGCAACAGTGCAGAGAGTAAGCTATCATCCAGGTACTCTGAAATTAGTGCTTGATACCCTGGATTAGATAACAGAGAAATATTGTCACTCAACCCAGGACTAACTTTCTTCCATGGGTGACCTTTTCCCTTAAGACAAGTGTCTGATGGCTCCTGGCATTTGGAACAAAATTTTTTAGAAAATAAAATAAAATCTAAAAAGGTCAAAAGTCTTCTAAAATCATGCTGTTTAGAATGTTTAGATCTTGCTAAGTGACAGCTGAAAGAGCTCTAGATACAGTGAAATGCAAACATTTTCTCTGTCTCCTGCATTAATACAACATCAAGACAGTTCCTGTTTAAAATAAAAGTCAAGAATGAAAAGAGATACTGTTCCCATAGTAGCAACCATAATTTTTCTCTATCTCTGTATCTATCTCTATTTTTGAGATTAGTAACCTGCCAACTAAAAATAAACTCAAGTATTCAAAGAGTTGTAAAAGGAGAACTGGTATTGTTATAGAAATCTAACATTAAGCACTAACTATATGAAGCAAGGAATAATTTAGTTCAATTAATTAAACTGAATAATTACTTGTTCTGCATCTACATATCATTATTTACCAATCCCAAGTCCAACAAGAGGAATTATTTTCTTGTGTATTTCGGATGGAAATCCTTTTTCATAAAGCTAATCTACTTCCTATCTTTGGTGTAAAATCTCTATAAAAGGGCTAAGCTGACTTATAAATTACTCTATTAAGCAAGTGACAAGTTTGACTTACATTCTCTTCTTTTTTGGGAAGTTAAATCACTCAGCAAAACCAAGTGGATTTTATAGAAGACACAGTATTAATTTTTGTGTTATTTTGTTCATTTCATTTGTATATATGTTCATATATAACTGACAGTACTTATTAGAGTTTATAATTTTCATGTAAATTCAATATAGTTAATAATAAAGGAGTTGAAAGCCTACTAATATATAATAGTATAAACACTTAAATATGCTATTTTAATATTTATATCAATACACTTATTTGTGCCTGTTATGTGCTATGAATGAAATTTACTAACCTAATCTGAAAAGTCAATGGAAATATGTTGAAAGAAATTTTAAAATTACTTTGATAAATGAATGATATGTCTCCTGGTAGACAAAAGGAAACGTATTTTGGGCATACAACAGAAAAGTTGCAAAAACATAATCAAAAGAGATTAAGTTGTATTTGGGGTTGGGGAAGTGTTGCAATGGCAGAAACATTACCTGTAAGAATGCTGAGTGATGAAGATTTACAAGTATTCACTGGCATTAAAAATGCCTGGAAAAGTCAGCTTCATAGTCCCACCAACTCAAGAACTATTTCTGATGTGTACGTAAGGAAATAGTCTTGATAAACCTTAGTTATTTTCCACGAAGGTCTCTTTCTAAATTAATGGTATTTGCCATAATTTTCTAACTACTAAATATTCATAATGGAGCTGGGAGTATAGCACTATATTTGAGCACATGCATGAATAAGACCATGAATTCGATACCAATATAACATAAATAAATACACAAATAAATAATATTCATAATATATTTTAATGTAGCAATCCAGTTAACATTTTCTTACATTCTAGGGGGGAAAAATCTAAGTATCTTCCTCAACTCCCACTCCTCTGAAAAATAAGACTTGTAAAACTTCTTGTAAATATTTTTTTAAATTTTTTAGTGATAACCTTCTTATATTCTGAGTTCATATCTCCTTTTTACCCATTTATCTTAGTTCATGTGTAGGAAAAAATGTGGTATTCTGTTCTTAATCTTTAATTACTATGAAATAATGCCAGGTTTTGATTAAAATGTGTGTCTCTGTGATTGTCTTTGAATCCCTGGTACATAGCCATGTCACTGGCACATAGCAGGCTATTTAAAATTGTTCACAAAGGATGAATTGACAAATGAAAGGATGGATATTCTAGAAAGAATAATAGAACAGATATTATGCACCATAAAAATGTATATAGGCCTCTGCTATACCATATACCCCATAATACTCTTGACAAAGAGTAATGTGGACTCTGATCTTGCTTAGGCCAAAATCCTGCTCAGGTCCACTAAGCTGGATCTTGATATATATAATGAAAACATCTAAACCTCTGTGTGTGTATGTGTGGAGAGAGAGAGAGGGAGAAAGAGAGAGAGAGAGAGAGAGAGAGAGAGAGAGAGAGAGAGAGAGAGAGAGAGAGAGAGACTGAGATTGAGATTGAGAGGGATTGTTTCTAGGAGAGTGGAGAGTATAGAAAGTGAAAGTCAATAATGGAATGAAACCTACAGGTTAATAATGATAAAACTAAGGCTCAGAAACATGGTCCAGCTTACACAAAGGTAGAGTTGTCAAGGAAAATCTGATCTTTCACACTTCAGGACAGAGACGAGAAAGAAAAAATAAATTGGGTTGGTGGGAGGCAATGACACAAAAAGAAGTTGGATTTGGGCAAAAGGCCAAAACATTGAGCTGTGTTGGAGAGAAAGTGTAGTTGATGAATGTTGGTCTATTTATTTCCCAGGTTATTTTTCCCATGAAAGCAACAGATGTATAATATAATAAAAGAGAGATGGTGAAAAGGCATGTAAAGGGGAGAATTAGAATAGGAGTGGAGTCTGTTAGACATGAGAGAAATAAAGAAATGAGAAGGGACTTGCCACACAGTATAAGGAAAATAGATCTAAAGGAAGTGATGGGTCAGGATATAAAATTTCTCCTTCATTTTTTGAATTACTTCACTCAGTATCCGGCTCAATCTCCTTTTTTCTTTTGTTCTTTTCTCTTGGTTTAGCATTCTATTTCTTGTTTTCTTCTGAGTTGAAAGACACAGAATGAAAACAGAATTGTCAAAAAGTGAAGAAAATAAAAAAGATATCTAATTGTGACTCTTGATCCCATTTCTAGGACTAATTTAACCTCCATTCTTCACAACACTAGGTAATGTGGGTTTTTATTAATATTTCCTTATATGCATCCATTCATGTATTTTTAAACAATCAGTAGGGCTTTTCAAATTTTTCCCAACAACTTTAGAAAGATCAAAGTAAATAACTCTCTATGGGAGTAATTTCTGGTATTGGAGGAATAGTTTCCTAGAATCACCTGCTGAGGTTATTATTATTATTTTTTAAAATTTATACTGTATAACATTTGTATTCTGTTAAATTGTAGGAGTACTTCCTCCACTATTATCCCCTTCTCCTGGTGATAATATATTACTTATGGCAGTAGATGAATGTCTTTAAATGTAAGTAGAAGAATAAGTGTAAATCTCTTGTTGAGCTATACAATAAAAGGAGAAGCTTCCCCTCCCCTTTGTCTTTGTCTTGAATTCAAATGAAAGATGATTAGAAAAAGTATTAAAATAATTGGTTTGATATATGTTTCATTAGATCATTAGATGGAATATTTTCACCATCATTCTATTTGTAAGACTAGTTTAAAAGAACTTTGAAAAATAATAAAATGGAGATATCTTTTACTAGGTGATTTTATTTTTTTATTTATTTTTTTTTGCAAAACCACCTAATTATTCCAGCTAGTGCCATGGCATAGGCCATATAAATAAAATGAGTGTCCAGGTTGGGTGTGGTGGCACATACCTGTAATCTCAGTACTTGGGATGCTGAGACAGGAGGATCACAGGTTCAAGGACAGCCTCAGCAAGTAGTGAGATTCTCATCAACCTAGGGAGACCTGTTCCCAAGTAAAAATAAAATAGGGGCTAGGGGGTGTATCTTAGAGATAGAATGCTCTTTGGTTCAATCCCCAGTACCCCCCCCCCTTATACACACACACACACACACACACACACACACACACACACACACACGTAATAAAAATAAATAAAACAAGAGTCCAGGGGCCAAAGGTAAGAGATGAGAGAGGCTAGAGAGGTATAGTTCCAGTGATGAGCATGCACTGAATTATATGGGAACAAGGTCCTAAGTTCCAGCTGCTTTTGCAATTTCAGAATTTAGGTGTAGCAATATTAAAGAAAATCCAGCACTATAGGTTTTAGTGTAAAGCCTTACAGTAAAAAAAAATAAGCAACTAAAACACAGCTTTCAAACAATATGCAGTCCCACATGGTGAAGCTATGGGCCATTAAGGACTGTAGGACACCAGAGAATAACTTCTAGGTGAAGAAACTGAACTGTCCTCCACTGTTTTTGTCTCGTGTCAGACTTTTGCAAGTGGCTTTCTAGTTTGACTCAGTGAATGGAAAATAGGTCAGAATGATAACTTTCAAATTTTACTGCAATAGAACAAGGCTCTTATTCTGGTGTAAACCAGTATGCCCCGAGTTTGGGATTTTGTTGTTGTTGTTTGCTAGATGAAACAATTTCAAAACAAGTTTGAGGACTGGACTGAGACAGGTTGAGAATACTGAAACAAAAATTAATGGAAATGACAAGTACAATTACCATATATATGATCATGCACAATGACCACAACAGAAACTTTCAACAATAGCTTCATTTTCTTTTATTTTTTTGGCCACAGACTGGTGACAAGGTACTGTGTGCATATATGCTTCCATCACACTAAACTTCAATATGATGTATGGTTACAGTGTGCTATTTTTTTAATCTCTACTTTAAAAATCCCTATGACTTTTCTGTAGATGGGTAGTTCTAAAGCTAAGGCAATTCTGTGCCTCCATCCTTCCAAGGGATATTTGACGGTTGGAGAGTCTGCAGTTGGTTTCCTTTATTGCTGTTGATACTTACCAAGTAAAGGCCAAAGAGTCTGTTAAACATCCCACAATGTGCAAAAAAGCTCTAATTAACAAAGTGCCCATGGTGTTGAGAGTGAGAAATTTGCTTCTCAGATTCAGCCCTCCATTAGTAGGAAAGGTTAAATTTGGTATAAATCACAGGAATAGCCAGCTGCTTACATGCTTCCTTACATGTGCATGTTGGTAGTAGGCACGACACCACTCCCTTTTCCTCCATCTGCACCACTATACTTGTGCTTCCAATGGGCTTATGGCAGAATTGCTCTGCTAACAACAAAAATCATATTCAACGAAGGTGGCACTGCAATTATAAATTTAAGAATAAACGACGCAGGTATTTCTCCAATGTTAAATGTGCTTACAAACTATCTTACAAATTATAAATCCTAAACTAATTCATACAAACTTGTACAGAATATAGTTTTTTGATCATATTTTTATTGTTGAAATGAATTTCACATAACAAAAAATAGTCAAGCACAAAACTATTTAAAAAATGAATAATTCTGTAGCATATAGGGAATTCACAATGCCATACAACCACCAGCTTTATCTAGTTCCATAACGTTTGTCACTCCAAAGGAAGTACAACAGCCATTCAGTATTTAGTCCCTATTTCTTTCTTCCCCCAGCCCCAGGCAATCTACAATATGCATTCCTTCTCTTTCCTAATTATTTCATAGAACATATAACTATTTTGTGCCTGGATTCTTTCACTTAGCACAATATTTTTAAGAGTTAATCATGTTGTAATTTTTTTTTAGCACTTCATTTTCTCTGAAGAATAATATTACACTGAATAGATAATATTATATTATATAGATCTACTACAATTACTTATCCACTCACATAATAATAGAAAGGTAAGATATTAAATTTGGGGGGGTATTTTGAATCATGCTGCTATGAAACATGTGTATGTGAATTTAAGTGCTTATTTTCAATCTTGGTTACATAGTTAGTACTAGAATTGCTGGCTTATAAATTAATTTTGAATTTAACTTTCTCAGGAACCCCTAAACTATTTTCTATAGTGACTTACACTCCCCCTAGAAATTCACAAGAGTTTTGATTTTTCCACCTTTTTACTAATTTGATTTTTTTTTGTTATTTTGAATTATACTTATCCTGGTGGGTGGATCATTGTGTTTTAATTTGCATTTTCCAAATAAGGAAGGATATTGAATATGTTTTTGTGAATTTGTTGGTCATTAGTATACCTTCTCCAGAGAAATGTCTATTAAAATTATTTTCCCACTTTTAATTGTGTTGATTGTCCTTTTGCTGTTGACATATGAGTTTTTTCTATTAAAAACTACATAAGAACAAGACATTATTTGCAAATATTTTCCCCGTTTGTAGGTTAATATATTCACTACTTGATAATGTTCTTTGATGAACACGTTTTTAATTTTGATAAAGTTCCATTTATCTATTTTTCCATATGTTCATGGTTTTGGTATTATATCTAAGAATCTCTTGACAAATCCAAAGTTATAGAGTTTTATGCCTATGATTTCTCCTAAAAGCATTATAGTTTAAGCCCTCATATCTAAGTCATTGATTTACTCTTAGTTAAGCTGTGTATGTACTGTGAAATGGGGGTCCAACTACATTTTTTTTGCATATGGATATTCAGTTTGTACAGCACCACTTGTTAAAAAAAATCTATTCTTTTCCCCATTTAATAGACTGCACACTTTTCCAAATTCTCTTAACCAAACATTAGTTGTCACACTCCCAGTTCTATTCCATTGATCTATATCTACTCTAACTCCAATACCACACTATTTTTATTTGTTTGGTACTGGGAATTGAACCCAGGGCATTCAATCTCTGAGTTACACCCCTCAGACCCATATATATATATATATATATATATATATATATATATATATATATATATATATATATATATATAATATTTAAATTGCCATACAGTGTTTCACTAAATTGCTGAGGGTCTCACTTAATTTCTGTAGCTCACCTCAAACCTGTGATCTTTCTGTCTCAGCCTCCCAAATCCTGGGGTTACAGGCATATGCCATTATACCCAGCTCACAGAGTTATGATTTCTATAGCTTTAGAGCAAATTTTGAAATCAGAAAGTGTGAACTATGAATTTTTATACACATACACATATTTTTAGTGCTGTAGTACTGAGTAAAAGTTAAAAACAATTAAACCTTAGTACTTGGGTTGGGGGTATTCTTTGGCAGTGGTAGAGCATTTGCCTGGAATGGGTTTAATCCCAAGCATTGCCAAGGAAGGAAGGAAGGAAGGAAGGAAGGAAGGAAGGAAGGAAGGAAGGAAGGAAGGAAGGAAGGAAGGAAGGAAGGAAGATGAAAGGAAACTTAGTACTTGTTTTCTTAAGGTAGCAATTATATAAAGATAAACATTAAGTATTTAAACAAGATGCCATATAACTAAATATAAAAATATAATAAGAACCATAAAATCATAATATATCAAGGAAACAATGAGTCTAAATAATTTAAAGTGCTCCTGTGAGTAAAATAGAAACTGAAATACACCAGAAAGATTATGATTTCCCTGGATGAAAACAATTAGCCTAGGTTAAAGTAACTTTTACATTCTAACATTTTTCTGCATGAATTTTCTAGATAAACATGATCACTGGCTTTTTTCTATAAAATTCAGTAAATAAGTGAGATCAGGAGAACTAGCTTTTTATGAATTTTGCATAAGATGGAGTAGTGAGTTCTAAACACTGAAGACAAATTAGTAGTGCCAATATTTGTGGCCTTATTAAAAACACCTTCTCAATGAGCCCTAATTCATTCCTCAACACCCTCACTCTGTTCTGAATTGTTTCCAAACCCAGTGTACCCACAGTCTTCCTATACTGAGAATAATCTGATCAATTTCTTGCTTTGCAAGATTTTTGTTTAGTGAATGTTTTCTAATTATTAGTAATTGAATACATTTAAGTGATATACTAAATGTGTAGAGATTGCATATATTATTGAGGTAAAATGTAATGTATTCATGAATGTATACATAATATTTACATCAGGCTAACCATATCTCCTACAACACTTATCATTTCCTTATGGTGAAAACATTCAAAATTGTTTCTTCTTTTTGAAATAAATACTATATAATTCTTATTTGCACTTGCCCTACTATGAAATAGCACACAATAACTTATTGCCCCTACTCAAATGTAACTTAATACCTATTGATTAACCTTTTCCATCCTTCACTATCCCTACTCTCCCCAACCCATTATACTCAAAACCTCTATGAGGTCAACTATTTTATATAAATGGCATCATGCAGTATTGATCTTTCTGTACCTGAATTAATTCACTTTATTTGATGCTATTCAGTTCCATTCATGCTGTTGTAAATGACAGAATTTCATTCTTTTCAGGGATGAGTAGTATTCCATTGTATTTAATTTCCGATTCTATCGTTTCACAATGTATAAATATGCACAGAAAAATGGTTGGTGAATTTATTTAAGAGTTGAGAAGCAAACTAAGATTCCCCAATTTTTTATTTTACTTCCAAACACATGGTTAATTTATGGCTATTTTCTGCTGTTATATATGACTGTCTCCTCACCTTCCCTCCTTCCCTCCCTCCCTCCCTCCCTTCCTTCCTTCCTTCCTTCCTTCCTTCCTTCCTTCCTTCCTTCCTTCCTTCCTTCCTTTGTTCCTTCCTTCTCCCATCTTCCATCTTTTTAGTTGAAATTCTTGTACTTCCATATACACCTCCCCTGCTCTTCCTCAACTCTGAGCCCCATCCTTTCTCATTCATGTAGGGATGATTAAAACATATTTCAAATATCATTTATATCACATATTTCTGAGAATGTTACTAGAGAAGATGGCTTGTATGAGAATCATGGAATTTTACCCTAAATCAATCAGTTAATACTAAACTATTTGGAGATTCAGCAGAATGGTTTTCAGTTTATTCTATAATAAAGTGGCTACCTTCAATTCTAAAACTCAGAAAAAAAATGTAGAGAGATCAAATGATGGATGTTACTTTGTCCTTACCCTGTAGAGTTTCTGAGAGTAAGTGTATTTCTAGGGTGATCCTGTGTCCCAAAGAGAGTTTTGAGCTAGATAGCTAATATTATCTCATATTAAAAACAAATCAAATATATCTCAAAAGAGAAGGAAGGAAGGAAGGAAGGAAGGAAGGAAGGAAGGAAGGAAGGAAGGAAGGAAGGAAGGAAGGAAAGAAGGGCTCAGTTTAATGAATTAATGGTTGACCTCTGCTTGACATAGTTTGGAAAATCATTCACTAGACTTGCTGGGTTTCTTGAAAGTTTTGATATTTTCCTAATGATGAATTCTACTAGTTCATTTTCTCTCTTACGGGAGAAATATATATATATATATATATATATATGTACATATATATATATATATATATATATATATATGTATATATATGTGTGTGTGTTTGTGTGTGTGCATGTGTGTGTTATACTTGTTAAATTAAATGTCTCTGAGGTAAGCTTTTTCAAACAAATCACTTTTTCAAACAAATGACTGAGAAAAGTTAATTTAAAAAATGTGAATTCCAAAGGAAATGGTTTTGCTTAAGACTCAGATAATTGAAGAGAGATTGTGTTTTTAAGGAGTATATTTTGAAAACTCCATTCTGATATTTACTTGAATTTCTGGGATCATAATTACCCAACAGAACTGGTCTTGTCCTATTTGATGGATAGCTCTACGAATATCCAGAGACATTCTCATAACTGTGAGCTATGTAAAAGCATGCACATTTGGAATGGAATATAAACATCTTGCATGCCTCAGTCTGCAGGGGCTGGAGGAACAGAAAGGGAGCACTGATTTACTGCAATGTTAAGTAAAACAGTGGGCTGTGTGTGAGGGAGCTCAGGAATCACAGAGCTAACCTAAGGCAGAGAGAGACTCCTGAGAAGGACTTCTGTGTCTGCGTGCAGAGAAATAATATTTCATGCCTCTTATTTTCTACAGTTCCTGTGTCACACATAATTGAACATCATGCTGAGGTTGGGGAGGCAAAAATTGGAGTCTCTCAGTGTCTCAGCACCAGGCATTTGCAACCAAGTACATCTTAGTAAACTCTCCTCTGCCTGACTTCTCTGTGGAGCAGAAGGCTTAGCTCTGGGTTAGTTTTTCACCATTATAAATTGTCTCTTCTCACTTAAACGAGCACTGTGGATTTGGCAAAGCTGCTAAATCTCTCAGAAACTTGGTTTACTTAACTGTTAAAAAAAAAAAAAAATCCCTCCAGCCAGATATTATCTAAGGCCTTAGATTTTACATCTGTAAAGTCCTGTGCAACTTTTATATGATAAGGGAAATGAGCTAACATATCTGAATGATTTAATTACAATTTGACCAAAACCAACATTAAAGAATTAACAACAAGATCCTTTGGGATAATTTTCCCAGAACAAAAGAGCAAACATGCTGAAAAAGGTATTCTTGCTAAACCTGTAACCATAGAACTTTCTACAACAATGAATAGAGCACATCTGTGCTATCCAGTACAGTAGCCACTAGCCACCTCTGGCTATTCAGTCATTGAAACGTGGTGAGTGTGAATTTAATAGATAACTATTTTAATAGGTAACTGAAGATAAATTGAAATAGGGAATAGGCACATGTTGGTGGCTGCGTGTTGGACAACACTGATTCTAGCCTCTACCTCTTAATTAAATGTCTTTCTCTTTTTCTTTCTTTCATTCTTTTTTTTTTTTTTTTTCAGTACTGGGAATTCAACCCAGGGGCATTCTACCTCTGAGTCACACCCCAGGCCTATTTTTTTTTTTGAAACAGGGTCTCACTAAGGTGTGGAGGGCCTCACTAAATAGTGGAGGCTGACTGCAAACCTGAAGTCCTCCTGTCTCAGCCTCCCAAGTACTGGGATTGTAAGTATGTGTCACCTCACTCGGCCTTTTGTCCTTCATTCTTTTTTTCCTTCCTTCCTTCCTTCCTTCCTTCCTTCCTTCCTTCCTTCCTTCCTTTCTTCCTTCCTCCCTCCCTCCCTTCCTTTCTGCCTTCTTTTCTTCCTTTGAACTGGAGATTAAACTCAGAGGCATCTACCTCCAAGCTATATCCCAGCCCTTTTTAAAAATTTTTTACGTTTAAACACAGTCTTGCCATGTTGATGAAGGTCTCGCTAAATTGCTAAGGCTGGCCTTGAACTTGTGATCCTCCTGTCTTAGCCTCCCAAATACTGAGATTACAGGTGTGAGCCACCAAGCCCAGCTCTCCTTAAATAATGAAAGTGGTTATGGAGCAACAGGTGCTCTAGTGTCTTTTCACCCACAGTTTCTAAAACAAAACCAGGAAACTCTAGGGTCTATAGTTCACCCAGTTTATAATGTCACCGTAGTTTAATATCTCTGTATGATAGGGACTGTGAAAACATCTTGGTGCCATGAGTCACTTAATAGATAATCCATGAATCTCAGGCAATGTCTGCCTAACAGGTATGCATACTAAAGATACCATAACAGCAATATATGTATTGATACAGCTAATCACAGGGTGCTCCTGGAACCCAGAGAGAGCTATTTACACCTCACTGAAAGGAAATATATCTCCAAAGAGATAACATTTGGATTGAGTTCAAAAAAATAAAATGAAGTAATGGGACACAATGACTAGAAAAAATTTTTAGCAATAAGCATTTAGAATTTCTGAATAAAATAAAAATGGTTTTAATAGAATCACTATGCATACAAGAAAACAAACAAAAAAGATGACGTGGACTTCATAGTTTTTGAAAAGAAAACTGAAAACTTGGTTGGTAAATGTATGAAGAAATACTTTGGCTATCACTAGGATATATTGACCTTGCAGGTTACAGCTCTTTGTTGTCTACAAGTGGAGGGTTTGAAATTTTCTCAGGATATTAAACAAGGTCATGGGAATAAACAGAGATCTCTATAAAGCTAGCATTTTATAGTGAAAGGCTGTGCCTGGGTAGCATGTTGGACTTGTCACCAGAGAAGAGAGTCAACCAAGCAATGCATCAATGTCAATGGGTCACAGACTTGGCCACACATTAAAACCACCTGAGGACATACACACTAAAAAATTCACAACAAAAAATAAAATGAAATAAAATAGGAAAAATAAAAGAAAAAGTTGTGAAGGCATTTCTAGCAGATTAATTAAATCAGAATCTCTGTGGGCATCAATCTTTATTTAAAGCACCAAATGCAATTTCAATGTGCATCCAAGTTTGAGAACCACTATAGGAGGTGATCTTCTCTGAGAATTTAGAGTGCTAAATAGCAGGCAAATTGGGGATTTAAATTTATGTTTCCTTAGGCAGAAAATCACAAGCAGAAATGCTAGGAAAAATAGTTTGCCAAGTTGTTGATACTTCTGAGGCTTCTAGAAAAACATGCTGGAATAATATTCCACAATCTAGGCTGCAAGAAATCCCCACTGATTAAAGCAATTCTTCCAAAGGGAAGCAAACATCAGGGAAATAAACAAAAACAATGAATCTAAAAAGTCATCATAAATAAAAGCCAGTAATATAGGACAGAATTAGAAGTCTAAAATTTCACGGCAATTTAATGACAGTCTGGTGGGACATGCACCTAGACATATGAAAAGAGAAACATGAGAACAGTCAATCATCATTAGAGGCTTACTTTGAACCAGACTGTGTCAGGTGCATTTGATGGACTTGGTGTTCTGGTGGTTTGAAAAGTAAAACCAAACAAATACAAATTAGAGGAGAATGTGACTATAAGAGATCCTATTTTTAGAGACAAATAGGTTCATATGCAAAAAGAAAATATTCAAAAGGTCAGAATACTTGAACTTTTGAGTGAAAAGGTGTGCTAGGGAAATAAAGTATTTAAGATATTTTGTTTGACCCTCAAATATTTTTCTCTGTCTTTAGTAACTAGGATGTGATGAATTTATGTGTCAGTTTGGCTAGATGATGGTATCTAGATATTTGGTCAAACATCCCTCTAGATGTTTCATGAAAGTATTTTTATATGAAATGAATAATTAATACAGTAGATGATGAGTAAAACATACCAACATTGAGATTGTGGGTGGTATGCATCTAATCAGTTGAAAGTCTGAAGATAAATTTCCAAGGTCCCTAGAGGAAGAGGAAATTCTGCCTCCACACTATGTTAAGATTCCAGCTGCAACAGCAGCTCTTCCCAATCTCCAACCTGGCAGCCTGCCCTTTAGATTTTAGTCTTGCCAGCCTCCACACCCTTAGGAGCCAAGTCCTCAAAATAAATCTCTCTCCAAATAGATACAGATACAATAATACACATGGCACACTGCAAATTGGCCCCAATTCTTTGTTGTTCCTTATTTCCCTAGAAATTTACATTTGACTTTGCTGTCCCACCTACAGAAAGTAGTGTCTATTTCCTACCACTTAAATTGGCATGGTCTTTTGACTTGTTTGACCAACAGTCTCCTACAAGATATACCACCAGTGGAAGCTTTAAAGATGCCTGTGTGGCAGGACCTGTTCCTTGCACCTTACATTCTGCAGGAAGGCTATGCTGTGTTCCAACTAGGCCAAGGAGGATGAGAAACATGTAGGACAGAGCTGATTCTGATCACAGAGGCTGTACTATGAGTGGCTGGCACTAAGGAAAATGAAGAACAGAGGGCCTGTGGTATGTAATCAACATGAATACAAAAGTTTGCCAGGTCAATGACTCTCCATGTTTTATCTAGGGATTAAAGAAGTGGTTAGCTTTGTCTTAAAAGAGACACATGCCTTAGATGGGAGACAGAAATGAAGACATCTACATCAAGGGTTAGGAAATAAGTGTTGTTTAATGTGTTCAAATGGCAAGTTTGAAAATAAATTTTTCAATAAAACATGCATAGTCCATAAACTCTCAATGCAGTTATGTTGACCTTCAGTAAATTTCAGTGAAAATAAACTTGAACTTTTGTCTTTGGAATAATTTAATGATGGAAATTCAGAAAATGTGTAATATTGGAGAAGAGTTTTAAATTGTATTTTTTTTTTCAGAGTCACCTTTCCTTTTTATTGCACTTGGTGGTCAGCCACTTATGTATATGGCACCACTTCCCATTTTCCAGCAAACCTCAAAAACATAGATTGTCCTTTTAGTCTTCCCAAATGTTTACTGTCTGGGCCCACTGACTTGATTCATGAATGTGAAGTTATGCTGACTTTTCTTCAGGTTTCATTAAAATCATAATTAAGCTTTGTATGTATTTCTAACCTCTTGTGTCTTCTTCAGGACTATTCTTTTTTATTTTTTAATGACAAAAGTCATTTTATTTTTCCCAAAATATTATTTATTTATTTATTTATTTATTTATTTATTTATTTATTGTGGTTCTGGGGATTGAACTCAGGGACATTCTACCTCCGAGCTACACCCCCAGCCCTATTTTTTTTATTATTCTTTATTTTGAAACAGGGTCTCACTAAGTTGCGGAATGCCTCACTAGGTAGCTGGGGCTGGCTACGAACCCGGATCCTCCGGTCTCAGCCTCCCAATACCGGGATGACAAGCGTGCACCACCACGCCCAGCTCCAACATATAATTTTAAAATAAGAAAATTTCACGAAAAATATTTAGTACCATTATGTCACTCAAATGCCAGCAATATCTCAACCCTACACACAGGGGAAGCCAGGTCAAAGCCCACTCAGTAGTACACAGTTCTTCATTTTCTTATTCTCCCCTTTTCAAAGAAGTCAAATGAAAGGATGTGCTATTTTTATAATGATTATAATAAATTAAATTAATATATTTAAAAGATATATTTAATGTATATAAAATCAAACAATATTGAATTCTGTGAATATTCACATACTCAGCAATTTTAGACACCACAGTGAAGATATCCACTAGTAAATATTTTGTCTGTCATAGTCAAGAAAACACATGAATCAAGAAATCATACTTTCAGACAAAAACAGAAACCTTCACAAGTTAATTTAATTTTTAGTTTATTTTTCTTCTTTAGATGTCAAAATGTCCTATTACTCCATTCAAATCCCACCCCTAAGTATAGAACTTTAGACTAAGGCGGTATATTCTTGAACACCAAATATTTAATTTATTGGTTATAAGACTATGGGTGCATTTTTAACTTCCTAAAATCCAATTTCCTTACTGTATAAGAGGAAAGTGCAAATATAATTTTAACTTGTAAGATTGGTTGCATGATAACAAATGTAAATCAATCAAAAAGCATACCACAGTCCCTAGAGCCTGGTGTGTGCTCCAATGGCTATGATTATATGCACACTCTATTCTAATTGAATAACTTTACAAAGTCCAGAGAGGCAAAGGTTCTCACTTGCATTGCTATCTTCTGTACCCAAGTATATAAAACATATTAATAAAATGTATGCTGATTTAAAAAAATGTTTTCTACTTCATAGGACGGTGGTCAGAATTTACTACTAGACCTAGTACGCTTCAAGTAGCCCTGTTTATTTCTGAGTTTCCTGATACCAGTAATTTTTTTATATTATTGTCTTCAGTTAAAATCAAAATGTTCAAATTTCATTTCTTAGAACCACATCCAAAATATTTCCTGTATTGATTATAGCTTTTTCTATATTAAACATATTCATACAAAGCTGTATTCACATTATCCAAGCTGATGGTTCCTAAGCTCATCATAACCACATGTAATTCTAGTTTCCTTGTAATACAGTGGTCATCCCCACTCCTCATGGCTATTTGACAGACACAACCAAGAGAAAAATGATGGATATAAGAATGTCTCCACAGAAGGCTTCTCTACTGGATTTTCCAGGGTAAGTTGTAGGATAAATAATTCAGAACAGAAGAAATGATAACATTGTCTTTATAATGGTTTCAAATTTCTTTATATCAATTATTTACTCTCTGCTACTTTCCTTTCAGCAAAACCCAACTTCCACCTTCTCTTTTGTACAGTTATCCTTACTTTCAAGAACATTTCAGGTTTCTTTATTCCTGTCCTTGGTACCTATCATCATAGTGTATTAAGAAGAACTACATTCACTCTTCTGTCACTGAACCTGGACTTTCCCCATCAGATCAAGAACTGTATGGTGTTTGAAGATCATTTCATGATATAAGAATTTCCACAATGGTCATATCCCTTATCTGTGCAGGCTTTTGGTAATAAATGTCAAATTTCCTTTCCTTGGAAATAAAGAGACAGAAAATTACTTGTTTCCCCTAAATGTGAGAGAATAAATCTTGACCCTATTAATTTTACTTTTAGAGAGAAGCAATTTGAGATATTGGATTCATCAAGAAATTTGAGAATATTGGATTCATTAAGAAGAAAAAACAAGCTACTTCCTCTTTCCTTATAAAATGGATCAATATCAACAATTCAAGTGCATAATATTTTAGCAGCTTTTTCTTTCCCTGGCTATATTGGAAAGTTTGTTTTTTGTCAGTCAATCAAACAAAAAAAAGGGGAAATTTAGTAAAAGATTTTGATGTACAAGACACCAAGATCGCAAAGTTTTATATTTAGTGAACAAGTATACATGTATCATGCATAAGATACTATAGTAGATACTGCCCCAAAGGTATTTTATCTACATATAATCTATGTTCACTCAGGAGATCATAGTACTGTCAAGTGACTGACAATTCAACAAGCAATTCATATATATTACGGTTAGTGACATGTCAAAATATGTATAAAATTATGAGATACAGATGAGTTGTAGCCAACCCATTTTGTGAGTATATTTAAGAGAGTCCTCAAAGAAAAGGTATTCATTAGCATGAAAAAAGACATAAAATGATCTTCATGAACAATGTCATAGAAGATGAACAGGCTTAAAAGCGATTAAGCTAAGAATTATGGAACTTAAGTTTTAAGAAAGGGAGACTGAGGTCAACAGAAGATAGTAACTAAATTCAAGAAAGTAAATGCAAGCCAGGTGTGGTGGCGCATGCTTGCAATCCCAGCATTTGGGAGGCTGAGACCAGAGGATCCAGGTTCCCAGCCAGCCTCAGCTACCTAGTGAGGCACTCTACAATTTAGTGAGACCCTGTTTCAAAATAAAAAATAAAAAATAGGGCTGGAGGTATAGCTCGGAGGTAGAATGCCCCTAAGTACTGCAAAAAAAAAAAGAAAAAAGAAAAAAGAAAGAAAGTAAATGCATATAACACACAATCATCACAAACTGGTGATTTGAAATAACTATTGTAGATATATTAGTGTACATCTTTCCATGTGTTGTCCTACGTAAATATATTTATAAGCAAAAATAAAATGGATCATACATTTCCCTCTGTTCTACAATGCATTTTAATACAATCATTCATTCTGACATATCTGCATCTATATTATTTTCGATAACATTTCATCAGCAGCCTATCAAGATTCTCTGCAACCTAGCAAGACCTTGTCCTAAAACAAACAAACAAACAAACAAACAAACAAACAAACAAACAAAAAATCTAGAGCCAGGTGTGGTGGTGCATGCTTGTATTCCCAGCATTTGGGAGGCTGAGACCAGAGGATCTGGGTTTGCAGCCAGCCTCAGCTACATAGTGAGGCACTCCACAACTTGGTGAGATCCAGTTTCAAAGTAAAGAATAAAAAATGGGGCTAGGGGTATAGCTCGGAGGTAGAATGCCCCTGGGTCCCTGGGTTCAATCCCTAGTACTGAAAAAAAAAAAAAAAAAAAAAAAAGTCTGGGAGTTTAGCACTGAGGTAGAATGGTGTCTGAAATCAATTCCCAGTATCAAATAAAATAAAAGTAATAAGAATTAGTAAATAACACATCATGTGACACAACTCTTATCAAGTTACTTTTAAATTATTTTTAATTTATGATATCTTAAAAAGATATCTATAGTTGTAAAATTATAAGTTTTTAAATGTCTATATTTTGCAGCTGAGATAATTTTTAAAATATTTCTTTCAGCTTTATAATTTTACTATTTTATAGTTTTCTAAATGTGCATATAATGTCTAATGCACATTAGAGTAAAAAATACTCAGCAAAAAATATATAATGGAAAAACATGACAGAACTATCACCTCAAATACTTTCTCCTTTTTTTTTCACCATGACTCTACTACTATTGTTGTAGAGTTTATTGTTTGGTATGTACTTTCCCAATCCTTTGTCCTTTCTCTTGTAATCATGGAATCTCTCTGTCTCCTATACATATATGTGACAGAAGGACATAAATAGGTAGATTTACATAAATGTATGTGGGGATACATACATACGTGTGTGTGTGTGTGTGTGTGTGTGTGTGTGTGTATGTGCAACTAATGAATGTATGTAAGTTATACTTTGTACTGTAATGATATTAGGAATTGTAAATATCATTAATAAATTAATTTTGATTGTGAATACAATGGCTTGGATTTAGAATGTTTCCCTAGTCATCATGGAAACAAGGCAGTGATGATGGAAGCAGAGCTTGGTTGCTAAGTAGGAGTACCTGGGGGTATGTCCTTGAGGATTATGTCACTCTTCCTTCCCTGCTCTCTCTGCTTCTGTACTCCATGATGGGAGAGCAGACCTTAACACTCTCTCTGTCTCCACCTTCTCCCACTATGCCTTGAATTCCACAGACCCAGCCTGACATGGACTGGGCTTTTAAATCTCCCAAAACTGTGAGTAAATAAATCTTCCTTCCCCTAAGTTGTATGGTCAGTTGTTTTCCATTAGGACATTAAGAATGTTGAGCAACACATAAATTGGTACCGGAGGAGTGGGGGTGCTGCTGTATATAAGTCTGACTATGTGCTTTGCAAGTCTTTGGAACTGGTTTGAGAGAGGAAGTTGGAAGGGCCAGAATGTGGCTGGAAAAGCAGATGGCACTTGATTTTTGTTTTTATAGGAGCTCACAGTCAAGAGTGTATCTTGAGTCTCAAAGTATATTTTGAATCTTGTACTTTTGAATGATGCTGGAACTCTTGGACTATGGGAACTCTTAGAGATGGACTAAATATATTTTGTGTTGTGAGGTGGTCTTGAGATTTAGAGGACCAGGGGTGAAATATATTGGTTTAGATTAAGGATGTCCCACTAACCCCTCACAGAAATAAGGTAGCAATGTTAGAATGTTAGTTTTGATGCTAAGAAATGGTCCCTGGGGTGTGGCCTTGGGGAATATGTGGTTACTTTTCCCCTTATTTCCTCTTTGCTTCTAGCCTCTGTGAAGTGACTGCAGAGCCTAATGCTTTCCCTCTCCACTTTCTACTGCCATTCTCTAATCTCTGCAGACCTGACCTGACATGGACTAAACCTCTAAATCTCTAATAACTGTGAGAAATTAAATCTTCCTTCCACTCAGTTGTGTGGTCATGTTTTGGGTATCACAGCAGTGAAAATGCTGATTGAGACAATGAGCATCTGCAATAAATACCAATATATAGAGTGTTACCTATTTATTTTTATTAGTACATTATATTGACTTTTTTAGACTTTATTCTATAGAGAAGATTTAGTTTCACAGAAAAATTGAGTAGAAAAGTAAAGAGATTTTCTGTATCCCTGTCCCCACATAACACAGACTTCTCCAATATAAAAAATATTGGGGAAATAGACAACAAATACTATTTGTTATAATTAATGAAACTATAGAAAAGGATCATTATATTCAAAGACCATGATCTATACTAAGGTTTACTTGGGGTGCCATGCATTGTATGGATTTGGGCAAATGTATAATGACATATATCCCTAGTATTAAATTATACAAAATAGTTTTGATCCCTTAAACATTATCTGTGGATTCATCATCTCCTCCCCTAAACCACTGGAAACAACTGGTCATTTTATTTTCTCCATAGTTTTGCCTCTTTCAGAATGTGATACTGTAGAAATCATATAGTTTTGACACTTTTTAGACTAGCTTCTTTCACATAATACTATGCCTTTAGGTTTCCTCCATGTCTTTTCAAGGCTCAAATATTTATTTCATTTTAGTGCTAAATAATATTCAATTGTCTGGATATACTGCATTTTATTTATTAATTTGCCAATGGAAGAACATTTTTATTGCTTCCAAGTAATGGTAATTATGAGTAAAGCCCCAATAAATTTGCTTCTTGCTAATATATAGGGAAGTAATTCATTTTTGCATATTTACCTTATAACTTATGGTCCTACTATGAGCCCTTATTGGTTCTAGGAGTTTTTTGTCAATTTTTTAATATTTTCTACATAGACAATCATGACATCTTGGAACAATTTATTTCTTCCTTTCCAATCTATTTGTCATTTATTTCCACTTCTTGTATAAAAAGCCTCAGGTTACATGATATAACATTAATATGAACAGCGTTAATGTTTTTGTATATGAGTTTAAAAAATAAGCATTGGCTTTTCCCAGTGTTGAAAAGTAATGGTGACAGGGAACATTATTGCTTTTTTTCTGATATTAAGAAGGAAAACTTAAAGTTATCACCATTAAGTATGCTATTCGTTCTAGGGTATTTTTTGTAGATTTTTTTTTTAAGTTGAGGATATTGCCCTTTATTTCTAATTTACTGAGACCTTTGAACATGAATGAGTGTTGGATTTTGTCAGATGCTTTTTATGCATCTACTGATATGATCATTGAGGTTTTAATTGTCGGGTAACTGATGTCATAATATAGATTGAACAGTCTTACACAACTGGGAGGAATCCCACTGGAACTAGGTCATGATTTTACTTAACTCTAGTTTCCTACATAATGAACTGGTCCACTTCCCTTAGCTCCAACCCTGTTTCAGGCAATTTGGAATTTATATTAGGAGGAATAAGTAAAGCTGTTTCTTAAAGAATTTAGATTCTAAAACTAAAGACTATTCTAAGATAATGTGGGATCATTTTCCCATTTCACAAAAATGATTAAAAGTTGTAGAAATGGCAATAAAATTCTAAAACAGATTGCTTGCCTTGACTTATTAAATATCTCAACATAGTAATAATGTGAAAAATGAAATATACACAGACTAAAGAAAGAAAGACAAGAAGATATCATTGTTTTCTAATCGGGGTGTCTTTGAAGAAATGCCACAACACAATCACATACACTCTATGGTTCTTGTGGGTACAGTGTCATTTGAAGAACCATTGGAAATAGGTACAATTTAGGAATGATGCTATCACAATAAAAATACTTCCATATACAAGGATTCGAGAACTTATGCTCACTCTATAGAGATACTTTTACAATTAAAATATTTTTATTTTAACATTTTATTTATTTATTATTTATTTAATATTTTATTTTAATATTTATTTTTATTATTTTTATTTTTACTATTAAAATATTTTTTCTCATGTAACCTTATTTTCTTTATATATAAGAAAATTTTATAATGATAGTTTCTTGAAAAGCTATTATGTTTAGATATGACAATATAGATATAATGTTAAAAGATTAAATAAATTTTTCCCAGATGACATGACTGCCTACATAGAAAATATTAAAGAACTGACAAAAAAAACCTCCTGGTACTAGTATATGCTAATATATGCTCATAGTAGGACCACAGGGTACAAAGTAAATAAGCGAAAGTGAATTGCTTTCTTATATATTAGCAAAAAGAAAATTTATGGGGGCTTTATTCATAATTGTCAATACTTGGAAACAATTTTCTATGAAACATTCTGTCCTAGTATTATATTTCATGTCAGTCCATGTATCAATTTTGTTGTTGATGTTTGGCTTTTTATTGTAGACATCTATGTGTTATGTGGATCTAAATCACTTTAGATGATTGAAAACTCACCTAAATATTCTGGTAGTTCCATGTGGTGTCACAATCAAGTTTTCATATGACCAGTTAAGGGAGATAAGTAGCATACCTTAAACTCCCCACTTAACTTCAAAAATCCATAGTATCAGAAAGACCTCTAAAATGGGCAAAGACAAACATGACCCTCATGTGGAGTTTTTCTGAAGAGAAATTATTTTCAAGGCTCTACTACTCTGATTTTATTTTTTAATTTCCTGTTTGCTTATTTATTTATTGAATACCTGGGAGTACAACTGGCTAACCACTGAAAGTCCAGGGTGAAGGTGTGAGTATTTCTTTTCATTTCCTGAAATACGAAAGATTTTCAGAATGTTTCTTCTTAGACCAAGGAGCAAAAGGTTTGCAATTCATCAGATTTGGAGCAAAGCCATGTTTCTATTATCATCCCAATCATTATGATCTTTGAGTTTAAATTTGTGTATATGAGTATATTTTTATACTATATAATTCTTCATGCCTATAATATTGGCATAAATTCTTATAAATATGAAGTCAAAATGCAAGGAGGAGCTGCACTGAAAACAGTCTATTTGTTGCTCTGTAGAAGTAGCACTTAACAGATATTTATTGAAGAAATCAAGACGGCATATGGAAGCAATGAGTGAGATCAGACAGGACAGTTTTCTTTAGAAATAAGAGAGTCAGTCACAGCAAGGACTTGTGCAGTGCCCTAGTTACAACAGAAAATGTCACATTCCACTATTCAAAGACAGACATGTTAACACTGACAGCCTCAACTTGCTGAGATGAGCTGGACTTTCAGTAGTTATCATGCACAAATCTTGTTGCTAAAGCAATTTAGGAACGAAAAAAATATATGACATGGACCCTATGGGAGCTGCTGTTTAGAAAGAAAAGAAGCCAAAGTACTACCCAAGTATTCAGAGCTAATGAGCACCCTGCGGAGTAGATTTCCATAGGGGAATTTGTCAGATCGATTCACTAATTATGTATCATTTTGAAAATTTACACCAGAATAGGAGTAATTATATGTTTCTCATTTCTACGACCCACCAGTGGGGGATAAAAATGCACCTGAGAATTGTATAATGGCTCTTCTATTATTGATGGCAAAGAATTTTATTAGTGAGCATGACAGAAGAAAAAAAAACAATTTATGAATGTGTAGGGCAACTTAAAGAATGAATAGTAGACCCTACATTAAAGAGAAGAGTCATTTATGGAGTATGCAGGCATTAAGATCAGAAAAATAGCACACATCTGCTTCTGTCCCTGAACATCAACTGGAACACCCTTTCTGTAGAATGGTGTCACTAGTACTGTTAATAGGCTGATGTACTAAATGGTTATAGGTGAGGTTTAAATGATTATCAAGCACATGTTGCTTGTGAGTCCATTACTTATTTTAAAATGAAGTAAGGTAGACTTATGCCACTCATTTTGACTGTGATTCACTAATGTGAGTGACAGAAACAAAGATGGGAGTTTCAGTTGGTCAGAAATGAGACACAACCTTAGCATCACTGAAAGAACAACATTTATCAGAAGAACAATTACGATTTTTGCAGTGACACTATCATGCATTTGAGCATTTCTCTCCTAGTAAGGTAGAGTTCCTTACTCATTCTTGAGATACTTTCATTTCTAAAACTTTGCCTTGAACTGATCATCCTTCTTTGTGAGAATACTTCTGCTCCCTCAGAAATTTTAAACATTATCTTTCACTAAATTTAAATAACAAGATATCTCTCTGCTATTCCAAGCAAAGAATGACTCTTCCTCAGACATGAGAGCCCTATCATGGGGCCTATTACACTACAATTCTTATTGTTTATTTTATTTATCTCTTACAAGACTATAAGTCCTATGAGTTTCAGACCATGGTTAATCCAACTGCTGATCTCCAAAGTTATAGCATAGCCTTTGTATATCATCAGCAAATAAAATAATATGTATTAAGAAAAGTTCATATTAGCTTTCTTGATGTTATCTTTTATCTAGGATTAACAAAATCAGTTTCCTAAGAGAATTTTATATTAGGTGACATGGTTTGAGTGATTTTCCCATTACAACATTTGTATCCTTTTTTAATCTTTACATTTTGGGGAAATTTTTACTAAAATGATAATGTATTTATACCCTTTTCACAAATAGATTTTATTTGCAAGTACCAGTTTCTGTTTCTGGGAATACTACAGCAGGGGGTCGCTATCTGGCAGTCAACAGACAACAACTGACTGATCCTGAAAGCTATCCTTGGTCATCAAGGAGCCACCTCACTTACTGTTGTGCTACAAAATGTCAAAGCAACAAATCTCAGTTCCTGTTTTGATGACAACAGTTGTCAAACTTAGAGAATTTGACAAAATCTCTCACTAACCTCATTCATTTTCAGTCTGTTTTCTCCCACTACTCCTCCCCACAAAGTGATTAGATACCACCATAAAATATGTAATAAACCAAAATCTGTCCTCAAACTAATGTCAACATTAGTTGTAGGGCATTTAATGTAGTGAGAAATGATTGCTAATATAAATTTTTTCATAGTAAATAGAAATTTATATGTCTCCAAATGGGCACTAATAAAAACAGAAAGCTATGCATTTGTTATTTTATTGTGCATGTATGAATGATAAAGTGGCTGAGCAGAGGAGGTAAGAATGTTCTTTAGAGCCTGAGTTCAGTAATTAGCCCATGTATGAGATCTTTAGTAGGTGGTTCTGCCTCTGTAAAAATAAATCCTTTATGGTATGGGTGTGAGGGATTAAAAGAAATGATGTGTTTAAAAAATTTTCACAGTGGATATAGTAAATAATATTATTAAGTTTGATTTTATATATAAAATTTTGTGTGGTACTAGGGATCAAACCCAGGGCTCCACTCATGCTAGGCATACACTCTACCACTAACCTACATTTCCAGCTGGAATATATATAAACTAAACAGGAATATGTATATATCAAAAACAAAGAAAAATACCAGTTAATTGCCTGACACAGTGATACATGTCTATAATTCCAGTATTTGAGAGGTTGAGACAAGAATATCACAGGATTGAGGCCAGTATGTGGTAGCTTAACAAGAGCCTACTTCAAATTTTAAAAATAAAATAGGACTGGTATAGCTCTAAGATAAAATGTCCCTAACATTGCTCACCAGTACCACAAAACAACAAAAAAACACACTTAATCTTTATTAAACTCTTAACATGCTCCAGGTAGTGAGATAAGTCCAGTCCATCATTCCTCACAATCTATTGTTATTATTTCTTTTCAGATACTGAACTTATATATGTTGAGTCATTTACTCAGGTTCCCTCAGTTAATAATATGATGATATTCTCATTTGCACCAATATTCTCTAACTAGAACACTCAAATCTTTAAAAACTGCTGTAAAATTACATGATTGAATATTTTACATCTTTAAGGAGATTTATTTCATCCCCCTTTAATGGATAGGATGCTCACAAGCAGGTCTTCTTTTATCTATTAATAACTCATAAATTTTTTCATCCATGCTTCCTTTGTATTACTGTTTCTTTAAGCCATTTCAAATTGCTTTTGAAACAGAAAAAGTTCATAAGTATGCTAATTAACCCATCTATGTGTACTAATAAAATTTTTCAACATACTGATCAAATTTCATAATTTCTTCACCCAAAACTACCAGAATGCAGTTAAATATACTTGCCAATACACACACATAGAGAAGTAGATGAAATAAAAAAAGATAGAATGACCTTCATGAAGAAGAAAGGAAGTCCAGCAAGCCCAGGCTTTGCAATGCAAGAGTCATTAAAGTTGGAGTTATAGGACTTAGTTTACTCTCAGTGTCACTGGCTGGGTTCTCAATTTACTCATTTGTAAAATGTAGAAATGGTGCTCTACTCATATTGCAAAGCAGACTTTTTAAAAATTATAGGGAATCTCTTCACTTTAATATTGCTCTTTTTCTGTTGATGGGGGTTGTCTTTAAAGAGAAAAACTATTTGAACTTCTCCTTAGTATTTAAATATTAGAGTTGGGACATATAAGAAGTTTCAATTTAGTCCTACCTCATCTTAATCTTAAAAGTTATGGGAAAGTGAAAATTGGCCACATAGAGAGCTTTCTAAAATATCAAGGAGTTGCCAACTTCCTCATTCCTGAAAATATCTAAAATATAACAAATTCAGTGAGAAAATGCGGGATATGATGAAATAATTGCATTGGTCCTTATAACTAGGCAAAAAAATGTTTAATTATTTTGTGTATGTGTGTGTATATGCGTGTAGCAGAATGAGTTACAGAATCAAACATATTTACTAATTTTGATCTCATAGGGTAAAATGTCATTAAGTATCACCACTAAGAATATCACAAGCAGCAAAACGCTACAGATAGCATTTGTTTCAAAAGCCAAGCCCGGGTTATCAAAACATTTTAATCACTTTAGTTAATACATATGGAGCAAAACATTGTGGCATATACTGCATATATTTTCAAGAGTCATTTGCTGGTACATTCCAAGATATGTTTAATGTAATGTGGGAGAAAATTGGGAAGAGATATCAAACAGTGAGAAGGTTGTCTTAAAAGATTTCTGGATCTCTATCAAAGATTCCCTTTAATCCCACACTTCGTTGGATATATGAGAACTCACTTTAAATTTTTCTTATTATAAATGACTGAATACTCTAGCATTTCTAAGAATAAATTCAGGTAGAACATCCATCAATAGCTGGTAATGTCATAGTTATAGGTAGTAAGATGTTAAATGGTAGGAAAAGAAATAAGTATAGATAAGGAAATTTAAGCAAAACTGGACATCTTTAAAATATTTCCATAATTCTAAGGAGTTAATTATTTTTGTGTCCACCCAATGTCAGTAAACTCAAAAAAAAAAACAGAAAAAGATGTCTATTTTTTTATTTGTACATTCATAATGTCCAACAGTGTTTACAGCACAGGAAAACTACTTAATAAATGTATTTTCATTAAGAAAGTAATTAAATGTTTAATTGTGGTAATGAATGAATGAATATAGACTGAAATTAGAAAAGTGGGTAAACCAAACTTACCCACAGGAAGATTAATAATTGCAGAGTAGTGGTAATAAAATAGATTGGATGGTAGGAAACAAGACTTTTGTGGTCTTGAATGTCTGATAAATTAATGTCAATTTGACTTACAGGGGATGGAGAGCCAGTAGAGAGGATGATAATTAGGAATTGAGAGACAAAAGTGGAGATTACTAACAATGAGATGTTGAGATATTTCATTGATTCCAATCCTTTACTTCTCAAAATTCTTTTTGTGGCCTTCATTGATTAGAGCAGAATAGAACAGAAGAGAATAACAGAAAATAAGGACATGGAAAGGCACTTTCTGATTTATGATATGAAGACAAGAATAGGAGTCCTGGCATAAAAGAAGAATAGAAAGTAAAACATTGAAAATCTGTAGTGTCTAAAATTATATTCTCAGTGCTATAGCATCAACTGGAATGTAACCCACTGTGTCAGAGGTTCCCAAGACCACCCTCTAGTTTGGTAATACAGGACTCAGAAGTCATTGCACCCATGGTTTTTGAGAGTAAAAAACAAAAAACAAAACAAACCAAAAAAACAGACTAAAAGCAAAGAGAAGCTCATGAGGCAAACTCTAGAGAAAACCAATCACAAGCTTCCAATTTCCCACTTACAGTGGATTTATGTGGAATGCATTTATCTACCTCAGCAGTGACATTTAACAAGATATGCAAAATCTTGCCAATGAAGGAAGCTTTCCTAGTCCAGATGTCCAGAGATTTTACTGAGAATCAGTCATGTAGTCATGTAGCCCCTATGTGTTTGATTTCAGTAACTAAAGCTTCACAACCCCAGAGAAAAATCAGATGCTCATGATATATCACATTGTTACTGTCTGAAAATAGCAATACAGTGGTGGCTCAATGTACCAGGCATGCAGAAATACTTTAACTAAAGGAAAAATTTCAGAAGCTCAGTTCCTAGAAGGTAGTCAAGAGCCAGCCCTGAAAATCAGCCTTTCTTAAGAATGTGCAGTTTGAGTGACCCAGGCCTGCAGAATTTACTCATCCTTTTCTATGTTTTGTTTTTTTTTTTTTTTTTGTGGTACTGGAGATTGAACCCAGAGGCATTCTACCTCTGAGTTACATCTCCAGCTCTATTTTATTGTATTTCTTTTGTTTTGAAACAGGGTCTCGCTAAGTTACAGAATGCTTCACTAAGTTGCTGAGGGTAGCTATGAACTCGCAATCTTCCTATCTCAGTCTCTCTCTCTCTCTCTCTCTCTCTCTCTCTCTCTCTATATATATATATATATATATATATATATATATGTGTGTGTGTGTGTGTGTGTGTGTGTGTGTATATGTATATATACATATATATACACATATATATAAATAATATATATACACATATAATATATTCGAATCTCTCTCTATATACACACATATATATATATTCGAATATGTATATATTCATATTTTGAAAACAGTGCTTACTGAATATAACTATCTATGCAAAGCAAAAGGAAAAGAACCCAGTACTACACATACACACACACACATACACACGCTTGAAAGAAACTTATTCCAGTTCTACAAATAAAAGGGTAAAGGAGTTAGCAAAAATTCATTTGATATTTTCTTAAAATGATAATGCAAAAGAATTGATGTATAGCTAGTACTGCTTATCCTTTATGTGTCTAGACTATCTCTGAATCATGATAAAATTATGAGTTATAAAGTATTTTTTCAGCTTCTATGGATGCAATATTTATGACAGCTTAGCCTATGGCAGAAGATGCAATGAGAAAAGAAGCTGGCAAGTATTCCTTATTTTTTAGCATTTTCTTGTCATTCCAGCCCACTAATGCTCTCTGCATTTTAATACAATTTCAGATTTCCTTCTGCTATTTCAGTAGAAATCCAAAGATATCATCCAGTGGAAAATGCATAATTTCATTTTTTGAAAATATATAATTATGGAAATAGAAATTCATAAAAGTTCTGCTTTGCCAATATAAATGTGACTCAATTTATGGAGTTAAGGAAAAACTAACATTCTTCCATAAAAAAGTCTAAAAACTTGAAATTTAAGAACATATTGGAGCCGGGTTGGTGGCACACGCTTGTAATCCCAGCATTCGGGAGGCTGAGACCGGAGGATCTGGGTTCGAGGCCAGCCTCAGCTACCTAGTGAGGCACTCCGCAACTTAGTGAGACTCGGCTTCAAAATAAAGAATAAAAAATAGGGCTGGGGGTGTAGCTCGGAGGTAGAATGCCCCTGAGTTCAATCCCCAGTACGGCAAAAAAAAAAAAAAAAAAAAAGAACATATTGGAAGATAAAATACAAATGTGACTTCCATGTGGTCATCTAAAAATGCCAGGGCCAATAATATGCTAACCAATAGTCAAAACTCATAATGCCTTTCTTGTCTTTTGGAGGTAGACACACCTGAAGACAGCAGGTAGGCTCCCCTGGAATCTGGCGATACTCCAGATTATATTTATGTTCAACTCATATCCATTTATATGAAAACTCTTTATTATGTGAAAACACAAAATGATAGTGTTTGTTATATTCTTTCTTATGATAATCATATGCAGTAGATATGCTAATCACTTGCATAGCATCTAGTCTGACAATCCTATACCCAATATGATATAAAATTACAATTACCAAATAAAAAAATTAATATCGCAGTATATCTGTTTATATCTATAGAACAATCTTTCTGTTCCATAGAAGCATCATACTGAGGTATAGAGTGATAAGAATACACATTCATACAACACTTGGTGTGTTTCTCCACAGATCCCAGCCCCTCCTACCCCTTCCCTTTACATGTCTTTGAGATTGGTACTGATAATTTCATATACACACATTACATTAGTCAATCTGTTAGCTTCTTTACATCTCTTTCCCTCTCTCCTCCCTTCCCTAAATTCCCTCCATCCCTCCACTAGAGTCTCTAATCCTCGATTAGAGGTCTCTTGTTTCATTCTACTATTAAACAATAGCCAAATTATGGAAGCAGCCAAGGTGTCCATTAACAGATGAATGGATCATAAAACTTTGGCATACACACACAAAGAAATTTTACTAAGCCTTAAAGAACAAGATCATGCCTTTTGCAGGAAAACAGGCAGAACTTGAGAATATCATACTAAGCAGGTATAGCCCATCTCAAAAATAAAAAATAAAAAAATATATGTATGTTTTCTCTTACATGTGAAAGCTAGAGATATTTGGAAATAAGGGCATCATCAGACAGATGAGCGGAGACTCCAGGAGAGTGACTGAGTGGGGTTAGAGAAGGGAGATAAAGTCATAAAGCATGTAATAATTAAAATAATGCTATGGATTTATATAAAACTACCAATTCTAATAACAAAGACATGTGTGGGGAGGAGGGAACCAGTGAGGAAGGCATAGAACTACGTATATGCATCTTTTTGACATGCCATATCCCAATATGATGTAAAATTACAATGCATCAAATTAAAAAAGAATTTCATATCTCAATATATCTGAATTCTTATGTTTATATCTATAGAACAATCTTTCTGTTCCATAGAAGCAACTGAACATCATATTTAAAGCATAATTTCTTATGTTTTATTATGTATTGAAAAGTTTAAAACTGCATAAATCAGGATAAAAAAGTAAGAGGTTTTTTAATAGTATAGCTAAGGATTTTTTAGAAAAAAAAAACCTTTTCTCTAAATCATCTCTTCTTCTGGGTTAGTACTACCATCTTAAAATTGCCCTGAATTGATACACTGGCCACTATTTATTCTTCTTTTTAGAATAATAATATGAACCTATGAATAGAGATTCCTTAGAGAACAAGGTTAAATGACTTTATTTTTCATTTTACCTCTTTGGCTGATTATGACTATTGGTGGCAAGTTATAAAATGCCAAAGGTTCTTAAATTCATTTAGTAAAACAGTGTTTAGAAAAGTAAAAAAGGTGTCTATAAATCCTTGACTCTAACTTAAAAAATGACCTACTTTCTTCCAAGACTTTCACCAACCTAAGATTTCTCCAATACAGTAACTTCTTGCTTGTTTTTTGTTTTTGTTCTTATTTGTTTTGATTTTTTTCCCTTATGGTAAAAGATAAAGGCAGGGTTTATGATGAGAATGCAGACACACATTTAAATAATATCAGACAACTGAGAACAACTCTAACAGGTGGCTCCATTAAAAAAAAAATGCAGTGGGATTTTCTTCTATTCTCTTTTTTCCCTGATTTGAGTTCAGTAATAGGGAGAACCAATTTGTGAAACTCACTTCACAATGAAGCCTTAGAATGTTTATATGAAGTGAGTGAAATGTGTGAAAGGAGTTGATAGTTTCACTGTTGAATCCAGATAATTTGATAAAGTTTGATAATGTATCTAATTATCACTTTTAATTCTGTTTAGAAGTTATGCTTTATAAAAATTAGTTTGGACCAAATAGACATACAAATAGCCAATAAATATATAAAATACTGTTCAACATCATTAGCAATCAGGGAAATGCAAATCAAAATTACACTGAGATTCCATCTAACTCCAGTTAGAATGGTAATCATCAAGACCACAAATGGGAAAAATGCTGGAGAAAATGTGAAGAAATAGGAACTCCAATACATTGTAGGAACTCCTACACATTGTCAGTGGGACTAAAAACTAGTACAACTGCTGTGGAGATCAGTGGGGTAGTTTCTCAGAAGATTGGGAATAGAACCACTATATGACCCAGCTATACTTCTGTGAATCTTTCCAAAGGAATTGAAGTCAGAATAGAATAGTGATACATGTATATCCATGTTTACAGCAGCACAGTTAACAATATCTAAATTACGAAAACAGCCTAGGTATCCATCAATGGATGAATGGATCATGAAACTGTGGCATATACACACAATGAAACTGTACTCAGCATTAAAGAAAAGCAAAATTGGCATTAGTAGAAAAATAAATGGAACTTGAACATATCATGCTAAGCAAGATTAGCCAGTCTCCAGAAGTAAATAGTTGTGTATTTTCTCTCCTAGAGAGAAATTGGGAAACAAAAGAGCCCTCAGATAAAGAATTAGAGATTTATTTCAACGCAGCAATAGAGAGGGTTTAGGGGCGGGGCAGGGAGACATAAAGAAGGCAACAGTTTAAATAATATATTTTCATGAAATTACCAATGCTCATCTCAGTGGCATATACAAGGAAGGAAATGGAAGGGGGTGGGATCCACAGGGAAATACACCAAGTATTCTATGCATGTATATTTCTATCACTCCGAACTCAGTATAGTGTATAATTATAATTTACCAATATGGATAAATAAAATGAAGGTTAGGGACCTCAAATAGCAAATCCAGCTTTGTATGATGTGAAAATACTAGGAAAACCACTGTAACTGACTTCTGATCCCATGTCCTGAGATTTCTCATGGGCTCCGCCTCTCCAGTCTCCTCTGGTATACCATACATCATTCTAAATAGAAACATCATTTCAAAATAGTCTCCCATTCATCTACCTTTCCTCCTGCTTTAATCCAAAATGTCATTTGTCAAAAATTTTCACAACATTCTGTAACAAATGTGATGAAAGATCCCATTTCCATGTTCAAGTTAGACACATTAAGGAACATATTTAGTAAAATAGACAATAACTACTATATTAAGAGAGCACTAGAGCCGGGCGTGGTGGCGCACGCTTGTAATCCTAGCATTTGGAAGGCTAAGACTGGAGGATCCGGGTTCGAGGCCAGCCTCAGCTACCTAGTGAGGCACTCCCCAACTTAGTGAGACCTGGTTTCAAAATAAAGAATTAAAAAATAGGGCTGGGGGTATAGCTCGAAGGTAGAATGCCCCTGAGTTCAATCCCCAGTACCGCAAAAAAAAAAAAAAAAAAGAGAGAGAAAGAGCACTAGAAAATTGTTAAATTGTTGCAAAAATACAGAGGAAAAGATCCTTGGGTCTACTTGGCAAGAGATAACATCTCAGATCACTCTCAGCCACCTTATACATTTTCTTTAGGGAGAGAATGAAGGGAACTTGAACAAAAAATGAGAAGAGTATGAAACTCTCCTAAGCATGGTACATATATAAACTACTAAGTGGTATAATTTACCAGGAAAGAGTATAGGGATTTAGAGAGCTCCAATAAAAAATATGAAAGTAGGAGGCTGCTTTGTCATGATGACATTTTATCAGAAACTGAATGATTTGCTTTTATTGTTGTCTCAACGGAAGGGAAACAAAGAATATACAAACATCTCTCAAGTAATGAAATATTCCAAAGTGCTTCAAAATTAGAGTACATAGAGTTTTTACCAAAATTCAGTCAATTTGTGAAAGGGTGACAAAATAAAAAAGGCAACAATTACCTACTGAGTGTTTCACTTTTTAGAATTTTATAGAATTTGAGCTTGGTGAGTAACCTAAGAACTAGCTAAAAATACTGGTAATGGCAAGAATATTTTATAAAAATATATAATTTTACTATAGTGATTCAAATGTGTTAAATGTTTTTACTCGTTAATTAAACCATTAAGGCCAATAAGATAATAGGAGATATATTGAGGGTAGGGAGAATTAAGGAGCAGGAGTAAAGGGGGAAAAAACTATAGGTTTAATAGAGGAGGAAAAATGAAAACCATATCAGGAATTATACAAGATCTGATCCACTAAATTAGGAATAATGTAAAACATGTAATACAGCATGAGTCTTCCAGGTCTGGTTTACATATTGATACCCATGAGATAGAAACATGGGCATTAATATCCATTTCACAAACAAATCAATAAAATTATAAGTAATAACATTTGCCCTTTAAAATATATTTAATTCTTTTTTTTTGGTTTTTTTTTTTTTTTTTGCGGTACTGGGGATTGAACTCAGGGGCATTCTACCTCCGAGCTACACCCCCAGCCCCATTTTTTATTCTTTATTTTGAAACCGAGTCTCACTAAGTTGCGGAGTGCCTCACTAGGTAGCTGAGGCTGGCCGCGAACCCAGATCCTCCGGTCTCAGCTTCCCGAAGGCTGGGATTACAAGCGTGCGCCACCACGCCCGGCTAAAATATATTTAATTCTTAAAGAGTGCTTCCAATAAAATAAGATTAAACTGAATACTTTAAAATTCTTAATCCATGTACTATCATTATATGTCCTATTTCAGATATTAACTATTTTCAAGGAAGTGTGTGTGTGTGTGTGTGTGTGTGTGTGTGTGTGTGTGTATGTGTGTGTGCACACGCAGAGTCTACTGGTACTAGTTAGCAGTGCTATTGGAATTCAGAAGCATCACACACCACTTAATAATTTACAGCCACTGCATTATATATTATTTATGGTAGCAAATGCTTAGGGACACAATGATACAGACTGTATTTCTCAAACTCCCCTTACTACCTTTTGGGTCACAGAGTAAAAAGTTCTTGAATTGCAACTTAGGGAAGTCACTATTTACACCAACCATCACTGATTAATTACACTCTCTGAAATAAGCTAAAGAACAAAATAATTGAGGTGGGGGCAGCAAGGAGAGATAGCCAATGATCTCACTAGCACTGCCCTTCAGTGATTCAGACATAGAACTTGTCTTGAAGCATGGCTGAGCCTGAGCAAATAAGGAAATAAGGCCTTTGTCTAGATGCCAGGAAGCCAGTCTTCTCCCTGCAAAACTAAAACAAAACAAAACAACAACCTCCCCATTTAGTTCTCTGCAGCCTGTGAGAGAGTATCTACAGTCACATCTTCATTTGTTGACTTAATAAAAGCCAAAAGCAGTTGGACTACCTGTTATCACACAGATACCACTCCCCACTTTAGGAATGACATGCTCATTCTTTGAGCCTCTGGAAGTGTTGTCAGGATACAATTGTCACCTGAGTCCCTCTGTAGAAACTGCTCTCTGCATGGGATACCTGAATCATGCAAGACCATGAGGTGAGGCCTAAACCCAATGACAAGTCAATGTACAGTTTTATGGGCTTCACTTTCCTGCTTTAAGAACTCTGAAACAATGTTCTACTCCACAACTTCCCATGGAACTGGCTGAAGGCTTTGGGGGTGACTGCATCCCAGCCCAGCACCCCTTTCTGCCCTTGCCTACTTCCTTCTCTCTCCTGTTGTAGTTGGTCCCAGAGACACTTCTTAGCCTTCTGCCTACAGACCTCAGCTTTAGGTCTTTCTTGGGGGACATTACATAAAATAGTGGATGCCATGAATGACTGAGGAAGCTCTGTTAAATGTGGAAATTTGGAGTAGGACCAATCACCAGCCTGCTGGCAATGAGAACCTAATCACTTGCAGAATGTGGCTCATTGTTAGTGCCTTGCACTCCAGTGGTGCCATTAAAAAGAACTTCATGCAGCCGGGCGTGGTGGCACACACTTGTAATCCCAGCATTTGGGAGGCTGAGACCGGAGGATCCAGGTTCACGGCCAGCCTCAACTACTTAGTGAGGCACTCCGCAACTTAGTGAGACCCTGTTTCAAAATAAAGAATAAAAAATAGGGCTGGGGGTATAGCTCGAAGGTAGAATGCCCCTGCGTTCAATCTCCAGTACCACACACATACATACACACACACAAAAAAAGAACTTCATGCTAGGCATGGTGGTACACATGCCTGTAATCCCAGTAATTGGGAGGCTAAGACAGGAGTACTATAGGTTCAAGACCAGCCTCAGCTACATAGTGAGCATCTCAGCAACCAAGCCAGACTCTATTTCAAAACAAAAATTAATTAATAGCGCAGGGGAGCAGTTTAGAGGTAGAATGTCTCTCAGTTCAATCTGTAGTACTAAACAAACAAGTTTAAAAAAAGGCAAAACAAATAAATGCCTTCATTGTTATATACCAGGATTGGAAATATATCTCAGGAATTAATCACTAGTTGAAAGCTTAGAGTGAAAGCCAGAGGATCTCCTTGGTAGCATATCCTAAAATTCTCTTCTAAAGCTCGAGAGCAGATAAATTCATAGAATTAAGCCCAGGACTTCAGAATAATAGTACTAGAAAGTTTATTGCAGACTCTGAATTCTCAAGCTTAGAATATCTGCCTTGCTATGACCAGTGTCCTGATTAGGTAGTATTGGGACCCAGAGTTATGTGGCAAATGCAATTACTTCTGAAGATCTTGGTCCCATATAAAATGTCCATGGCTCTCTTTTAATTGCTAGAGCTCCTCTATTGCTTAAAATCAATGCTTGGGGTCATTGCTTTGCACTATATCATGGACCCCAGTCAGGATTTACTCTCATCACTCCTTCAGCCCAGGAGATCAATAATTAGGATTAAGTTCAAAAAAACCAAGTAGGAAATACAGAGACTGTTATAAGAGGAAAGTGACTATCCCTCATTTCACTACTGGATTCACGCAATATTCACCATTAAGAATCAAGGTTAGATTGTAGAAATAATATATTAAGGAGAGAAAATAAGAAAGTATAAAATCTAAAGAAAAATGGTTTATACATTTATGGTTTATACTGTCTCCCAAAGTACAGAATTGATCATCTTGTCAAAGTGGTAGCGAAGAGCGCTGCTATACTAGTTAGAAAGTTTTTCTTTGAAACTTGGGAAAAGTGATGGCTCATGCAGAGTGAAATAGAAATGCCCAAACTGGTATTTTCAAAGATAGCTATTATGGATAAAGAACATGATTGGAAAACTCATCAGTTAAGAACATTGCATGGGAGAGATAAGACTCACTTCACCCAAATGCTGGCAAGTGGCGCACAGGCATTGCTGAGCAACTCAGTAGTCCTCTTTGGTTTACCAGTGTTGATGATAATAGATGCTGCAAAAGCCCATGCATGTTAGGGGGCAATAGAGATGGTCATGAAAAAAAAAAATAGGAAACAAGCAGTGGATAGGAGGTACAGTGTGAATCAGAGTAAACTCAATTCTCTGAGAGGTTACTGGAAAAATCTGGTATCATCTAAGGGATATCTGAGGGAACTAAATAAATACTTAGAAATACCTGAAATTGTTGTCCAACAGGAGAAAAAAATGCTTTGGGTGACAATGGACAATGTCAGGGAATATTTGGAGTTTTCAAAACTGGCAGAATGGTGCTGCTGGTATCAAGGTGATAGAGACTAAGGATGGCTAAACATCTTACAATGGCACAGGGAAACCCTTCAAAGAAAGAAATACTGAGATCACCAGAGCCATATCTGTGAGGTTGAGAAACTCTAATGTAGGGATAAGGTAGTTAGAATCAAAAGAAGTCAAGGATGGCTCATTCAGAGCTTAAGGGTTACCATACGCAAATGAGTCATAATTTGTGGATTAACTTCTAGATTGGAGCTAGTTTATCAGATTGAGAATCCCATGGACAGAAGGAGACACTGAATATTCTTTGGTAAAGATATAATCATCCTACAGTCCTTCCTCAAATAGTCCTATACCATTTACTGAGGTAAATGCATCCTATCAAAAGGGAATACATAAACAGTTTCAGGATCACTGGAAATAGAATTCACATTCAGTCAGCATTCTCACTGCTGAAATTATATATACACATACATGCTCACAGAACTTAGAGGAGGGAAGATTTGTTTGCTCACAGTCCTGGGGATTTCAGAAGTTCAGTACATGTGAGGCCAGTTACTTCTGAGGAGCTCGGGGCATGGTGGCAAGAGGTAGAGACAAGGAGGGAACAAGTCCTCTCCTGTTACATCAGAGAGGCAGAAAGCCGGAGAGAGGGCAAGCAAAGGGATTCAAAGATAGAAGCAAAGCACCCAAGACCACATCCCCAAAGAAGTACTTTTCTTGAGTGATAGGTTATCGCTCAGGAAATCCATTAAAATGGATTTATCCATCGATTACAACCCTCATGAGTGAATTATATCGACTCTGAATATTAACACATGAGATAGGGGACATTCTGTATCCAAAAATGACAGAAATCAAGCTGATATTCAATTCAGGAATCAAATCATTCATTAGGGCCACTAGTGGTGCAGATGAGATGCCATGAATTAATGGAGTTCTGGTATATGCTAAGGTCTCAATATGTCTCCTGTATCCACAAATCCGCCCAGTAGTTATTTTCCATATCTCAGAAGGGATATTTGAAACAAACATATATAAGAGTTGACACAACTAAAAAAATAGTTACTTGTCCAACATAAGAGCTACTGTAAAAACTTTGTACCTATTTCTCTCCATTGCCACTCAGTAACTCAGAAAAAATTATCCTACCCTGGAGGGAATGGTAGAAATTATTTTCTTCTGTAACGTAGAGGCTTCCAACCAAGATGGTATACCAGGGAATTCTCACATGAAGCAAACACAAAATAGGAAGAAGAAGAAGAAAAAAAAACCAATCTTCATAACAAGGAATATCAGGAAGTATAGGGAAGTGCTCCCTGAGATATGCAAAATAAAAATGAAGAGCCACAAGATTTCCCAAGTTCATTACTTTGAGAGAGTTTCCAGGCTACAGTATGAGAAAAGAGAACTAAAAAAAAGGTTTAGGAGGTACTGTGAATTGAGGATATGGAAATGAGAATGCGTGGAGACCAAGGAGGATAGGCCTTGAAAGACAGTGCAGAGGGAAAAAAAGATTTGCACAGAGAGAGAATTCTAACTCCACAGACCTATAGAGAATATTGACAGAGATGTGAAAAACATATGCATATGAGAAAACTACCAGAGACCTTGGGAAAAAAAAAAAAAAAAACACCAGGAAAGATAGCAGTAATATTACTCAATACCAGCTTGGCACAGTGGGGTATGCCTATAATCTCAGTACTTGAAAGGTTGTAAAAAAGAGGATCATAAGTTTGAGTCCAGTGCACAAAACCTTAGTGAGGCCTTGTTTCAACATAAGATAAATAAATAAATAAAAAGGACGGGGGGGTATAGCTGGTGATAGAATATTCCCGTGCTCAATCCTCAACACCACACATAAAAGAATACTCAATAATGACATAGGGTAGATACAATTCCTATCCCCACCACCCCTAACTGCCATCTTCACAATCCTTGAGGAGCTGAATTAATAAGAAGGTCTTTGCCTCAGTGATGATGCAGCTGTGGTCTCAACTAGCAGAAAATAAAAGCTAAATACAAAAAGGATTGAGCATTTTTAAAATAACTATATCCTCAACCAAACCCCAAGAATATTTATGGAAATAGAAAATATCTAGCATCCAAAAAAGTAAAATGTAAAATGTTTGACATCAAATAAAAAATTACCAGGCATTCTAAGAAGTAGGAATCTATATCACATAATGAGAAAAAAAATCAATCAACACTGACATAGAATAAGCATTGATGATACAATTAGCAGACATGATTAAAGGTAAAATACTGGGTTGAGGTTGAGGATGTAGTTTAGCAATAGAGCATGAGCTTAGCATGTGCAGGACCCTAGATTTGACTCCAAGGATTAAAAAGAAAAGAAAGAAAGAAATTGTACCTAAAGGAAGACCTTGTGAACTCACTTCTGCCTTGAGGGGAAACAAAATGAAGGTAGGGGCCCAGGACAGTTTCACTTAGACATCAAAGCAGGTTCCAGAGGTACTATATGACTCCTTGGTTATTTTCATTGATCAAATACATATCCTAATACAAAGAATCTGGATCTAAGATTTCTGTTCAGGCTTAATATGAAACCAGGCAGATCAGACTTTTTGGACTCCTTGAGTTTTAGCCCACAATGAATACTCTTTAGGGGAATAGGCACATTCTAAAATTCTTCCCAAATTACTTTCCCCTGTTTCTCTAGCCTAAGAGATCTCACAGAGGAATGAATATATTTTTTTCCATAACCTTCAAGATATTTTTTTAAATGTGTTGTGCAAATATATACTTGTTATAACACAATTTTTAGTCAAATACTGTTTGGGTCACATTACTCTTGGATCCTGTTTATTGCAACTTCTCCTTCTTAAAATAAACTGAAAATTTCTTTTTGTCTACCTTAGAGATATCAGTAGTTAATAAGGGTATGACTGGTGTTGGTATTAAGAAGATATTTGCTACTTGAAATCCTCCATAGTTGCTTTCTTCTATGTTTGGATATATATCTAACTTAAAACACAGCAGTTCTTTTATAAAGGAAAATAAATACAGAAAAAAATTGGCAAATAATTATCTGTGTTTGGAATTAGCCAGATAAGATTTTTTTCCATCTATACATTTAAACTTTCTCAGATTATAGAGTGTAAGTATGAAAATCAACTTGCTAAGAAAACATGTGTGGTTCTATGGATATAAAATATGAAAACGAAAATAACAGTAACAACAATATACATTCTCTCGTAGAGTTAAAAAAAAAGTCTGAAATTAACACTTTCATTTTCAAATCAGAAAATGAATTAAAATGACTAATTGAATGTGATGCATATGGCCAGCAAGGGCTGGAGGTAGCCATCATTTCTTCAGTCTCGTTTACCTCTATAGTGGGTTTCATCCATCCATGCCTGCATAGCTTATTCCAGTATGGCTCCCAGACTTCATTCATGGAATAGAGTCTACCTCTAATGCCTCTTCTCTTTGCAATTAATTGTGTAAAATTTTCATCTTATTTAAAGTGCATTTGGATTTTTACATCTCCAAGGAAGTCATTCATCATTTCTCCATCCTAGTTATGCACTGGTAGCTTATTTCTCTGAGTTCTCAGTGGAATGAAAAATTAATTGTTTTCTAATTGTGACTCCTAGCTACATATATTTCCATGACTAGGGAGAGGTGTTTGAATTCACGACTATGTATTTTGCTATTATGTCTCCTTCAACTTTCAATATTGTCAGTTTCCTTAATCTGACTCACTCTTCTTATGTTCCTGAGTAAATGATACTTTTCCTTTATCATTAACTTTTTTCCTTATTCATTTCACTTTGTTGACTGCTGCTAAACTTCTTATAAAAGTGACCAAATATCCTGAGTACTCTTTTTTATTTTCTCTTTCACTGAAACAACCTCCTGTAGCTAAGATTTCCCAAAATTAAAAATTTAAATGCCAAGAAATGTTATTAATCCTGTGTAGTTTTTAAAGATTATTTTATCATTCCTGTCTATTTAGATTGTTTATTTTACTGTTGATTATCCTCTACCTATAATAATGTATGACACTTACTCTTTCTGTTATACATGAAATAAATGTATTCCTGAGTAAACCACACTCAAAAATTGGGGATAGTTTGTTACTGTAGCATAATAGGTTTCCTGACTGCTGTAGTAGTTATGAATATCTCATTCTTTAAAAAATAATATAGTAGTTTATATCTATTATAGAAACCACAGGGGAGATCTCTAATATGTATTACTGGGGGGAAAAAGAAAATAACATTTTTCTAAATAAACTTTTTTAGTTTGAACCCCAAAGTGTAGATAGTGTAGCATTGTTTTAAATAGATATTTCTCAATTATTGGAAATAATTCCTGCCAATGCTGTGCTGTGAAAATATCTTAATATCAAGGTGTCTAAGCCAATTTATGATCCAGTTGGTTATCAATAAGGTGACAATACTTTTCACCTGCTATTTGGTGACTGAGAAGTAGTGTTAATATCCAATACTATCTATTCAACTTTCCTGATCAATCTTGGCATCATGAAATAGGGATAAAATTGCCTCTAAAAGGATGGGCAATTTACCCCCAGGAGTAATAAAGTTATAGAAGGTTAGGAAATGTTAATATACTTTAAATTTCAAGGTATGAAGTAAATCTCTTCTCTTGACTCACTTCCATCTTTAAGACTTGGTATGATCTAAGGGGATAATCAACGTGATGGTTTGGTTCATGGACTAGATTTATTGTTTCTACCTCAGAAGAGGGTATAAAATCCGTAAGTACTAAGCATGAATATTTAATGTTCAATTACTTGCTGATGCATTATGATACAGAATTTAATATTTGAGGGTCTCATTCAATCTAGGTTTTAACCTCAGTTCTACTATTTCTGTGTAGCTTTGCCCAAAACTCAATTTAAAAAAAATAACGACTTGCTCCACAGTTGGGGTATAGATTTTAGGAGCATGTAAATTAGTGGCACACAAAATGTACATTCATTTTTCTTACTAACTGTCATTCATTACTTCCACCTGGATTTTCCTTGTAGATATTAAAATCCTTAAAGTACAGTCAATGATTTTGTCTTTGAGTACAGTGGTAACTGGGACTGCTTTTAACTCTGCCAGTAGAATTTGTATTTTTTAAAGGCAGAAAGGAAACAGAACATGTGGTGGTATCTCCTACAAGAGAGAAAAAAAAAAAAAAAAAAAAAAAGAAACTGAGTAAATGTAAACTAAAATGAGGCATAATGAAGAAATAGAAGTCCATGAAACTTAAGAGGGAACTGAAAGCTGGGTATGGTGGGGCATGACTGTAATTCCAGTACTTGGAAGACTAAAACAGGAGGATTTCAGGTTGGAGGCCACTCTCAGAAATTTAATGAGACCCTGTCTTAAAATTAATAAGGTAAAATAAAAAAGGGAAAGGACTGAGCATATAGCTTGGATTTAGAATGTCCCTGGGTTAAATTCTCAGTACCAAAAGATAAAAATAAAAAGGGAGCTGGGTGTCTTTTGAACACTTGATTCTTTCTAGCCCTAAAATGGCAGCACTATGGGGAATGTAGAAATGCTTAAAAAATACAGAACGTGATTAATGCAACGAATACTGAAGTAAACTAGCCAAGTTATAGCACAAATTTTCATGTCAGTTTATCTTATCTGGTGTTAGTCTTTCTTTCATTTAGTTAATGGAATTTTTAAACCATGGCTAAATATTAGGGATTAGATTGGGGTCTTCAAAATTTTAAAATGCAAATAACCACCAAACATGTGAACTCTACACAGCTCTAAAACATTTTTGTCATTTTTTTTCCTATTATCAAACCAAATTTAAGCCTCAGCATGCAATATTCACAAAAATAATGCTTGCATTTTTATGTTAATATACAGCTGGAAGAGACTACATAGCAATTATGTGATGACTAAAAGGCCCAAAAGCATAATAGCGATGTTTTGAACAATTTAATCCATTAAAAGCTCAGTTAAGCAAATGAAAAAACTACTTTTAACATATGGTTGTAGTAAAGGAAAGACTGGTAAACATTTTAGTATAATGGGATATTTTTTAGTGATTTCACCTCCTCCACCAATGTTTTGAGAAAATGGAATGAGAACCTTTTTAATCAGCAGAATTCTAATTTTAAACAGCATTTCATCTAATTCTCATCATATATTTTATGATTTTTTCTATAGTCTTGCTTCCTCTGACTTTTATCTCCATAGTATCTTCTACCCATCATTTTCTTCCAGACCCAAGAAGCTCATGTCTGCTCCCCTGTCTCTCTCTCTCAGAATTACTCCTGGGTTGTCTTTTTGGTATTCAAATTTAGCTTTACCCTGATGTCCAACTTCATCCTATCTTGCTACTATTGCATTTTTATTAACCTCTACATTGCAAATATTACCCTAAATACTGACAGTATCCAACCTGCAATTGGCTCAACCTGGGATTTTTCAGTTTTATGTTGTGATGGATTTTCACATCTCATCATGTCTTCAAAACATCCATTTGTGTGTGCACTTGTAACAGTGAATACTTTGTTATAAAACAGGCTTCGTGTTAAATAGGTTTTGCCTAACTATAGGCTAATGTAAGTGTTCTGAACATGTTTAAGGTAGGTTAGACTAAGATATGTTGTTAAGTAATTTAGTGCGTCTTCATATCTTCATTTTACAATTTTTTCAACTAAAAATGAGATTATCAGGATATAAACACAATAAAAGTACTGGGACATCTGTGCTGAGGGTGAAAATAAATGTGTCACGAAGTCATAGATATTAATCTGCTCCCAATCTAGTAGAAGAACATTTTAAAATAAATAATTGAAATAAATTATGGAAATATGTATAAATTTGAGCATTTGGAGGAAGGAAAGAGTGATTCACTATGTGAAGAGCACAGTCTGTTGAAATTATTGAAGCGAAAGCTTACTGGGAGTGATATACATTGATTATGTATATCATAATCACTGTGGATATAGGGTAGATTATGATTGTCCAAATAAAAGGAAGGCAATCTTACATAGAAGAAAACTGTGAAACCATGGAGGACTGAAACAATTTGGAAACTGTAGGTAGGAGTCTGCATATCATACTGCATAGTGCTAGTCAACATAATTCTAATGCATTCAAAGTAATTCACTACACATTTAACCATAGCAATTATAGGAAAAAGGACATGTATTACAATGCAGGGTTAGGGAGGTAAGTTAGGGACAGATATGAAGGGCTATCTCATATACTATACCGTCCACAGTAGAGTCCTTAGACTTTATCCTGTTGTTGGAGGAGTGACTCTGTTTTATATAGATCACTCTCTAATTCTCTGATAAGTATGCAGTGACAGGGTAAAGAATGAGACAGGGGACACAGTGAGCCTTCTCCCTATGGCACTGACACTGCCCACCCTTGCTATCCGCCACATCTTTCTAGAAACTTGTCTCCCCAGTGGATGAAGACCATGATCTGGATCATCTATTTGCCAGTATGAGTGACTCAGAACTTAAGAAGACAAACATCATGTCCACTTATTTTTTTAGAAGCTTCAACATTATCTACCAATTACATTTTGTTTTCAAGTAATCTTCCCCAACTATATTTTTAAAACCTAGTTATTCTCTTAACGCCTCTTACTGGAATACATCCTCTCTTCTCAGAAGACAACCTTCTTTTCTTGTAGAGTGTTGGAGTTTCCATGAATAATATCTCTAAATACCTGCTTCCTCCCACCAAACTAAAGACTGTTCTATATTCTTAATTATCTTTGCTTTCTTTTCTCAAAATTTGGGGAAGGAGATTTGGGGATGTATGTGTGCCCTTTGCCCATTCACCCTAGTTCCTCTAGAATTTGTCTTTCACACTTGTTTTATCTCCTCTATGACTTTGACCTCAAATGTTTCATTTCTGTTCTCTAATACAATGGCAACATTGGATATCTACTCGTTACACAGCCAATTTAGGACACTAAATAAATTCTAAATTCTTATCATTCATCTTCAATCATTTACTAAGTCCAGGAAAGTCTTTTTTTCGTAATATTGTTCAAAACATTACATGTTACTCTTCCCTATGGCATTGCTAGAGACAGCTATCATTTTTCAATCATATCATTACAAAAATCCTTTTTTTCTTTTTTGTCTTTACTTGAAACATTCTGTCATCTAAACTTTCAGCAATCTTTGGGAAATTTACATTTAATCAGTTCCTCACTCTCCTTCCTCTACCAATTTAAAACTTTTCAGTGATTCTTCGGTACTTTTTGCCCAAGTTCGTTGAGGCCATATAAGAAAAGATGGAATTGAAATTTGAATGAAAAGCAGATCTTTTGTGGTTTTATTTTGATTTCACAGATTGCCTTCTTTAAATGACCTTATAAACATTTAGTATCTTATATATGGTCATCAAAAGCCAACTTAATTATCAATATTATTTGGGAAGAGTATTATTTTGTTTAGTTTTTTAAAATCTTGAGATAAGTGAATGAGCCAAAAGAAAAACAACCCATTGTGAATTTGGACTTGAGAAATATCTACAATAATCTCTCAATTTCATGGGGTGGGAGGGTACCTACCAAGAACCCTGAAACTATGAATAGTAACAAGCCCTGTATACACTCTGTTCCCCCCGCCCAGGCATACATACCTTTGAAAAAATTTAATTTATAAATTAGGTACATTAAGAAATTAAGTATAAATAATGATAACGGAATAATGACAATAATATACTGTAATTAAAGTTATATGAATGTTCTCTCTCTCTCTCTCTCTCTCTCTCTCTCTCTCTCTGTCTCTGCTCTCATCCTTACTCATCTTGTGATATGTTATAATACAGTGCTTATGTGATGAGATGAAGTCAGGTGAGTGATTTAGGTATTTATTATGATGTGTTTGGCTACTATTGACCTCCTCTTTGGATCCCCAGGAGCCAATCTGAGTAGCATGATGAAATCTCTCCTTATCTTCCTCTAACCCTTCTGGTACATGAATCATCTCTTTGTCCAGTATAGTCACACTGTGCACCCTAACCATCCACCCATTAGTTGCTTAATAGTCATCTTGGATATCAAGTCACCTATCATAGCATTGCAGTGCTTGTGAATGGCACAGAATTTAAAGCTTGCAACATGATTATATCGGGAATTTTCCATTTCAAACTTTGGAGCAATGGTTGACCTTGCGTATGTGTAACTTCAGAAAGAGAAACTGCAGCTAAGAGAGACTACTATATTATACAATAAAGTGTAACTGAACTACTAGCCAGCCAGTTTTCATATGAGAAGGTACTCAGTGTTTATTTTTTTTCTTCAATGATTTTATGATTCTTATGATACCAGTAGTGGATAGGACTTTTCCAGATATTTAGCAATGAATAAGTACAAATTTATTTGCAGATCATACCCAAGAGTTCTATGGTTAACAATTTTTTTCAGAAAGCAGTAAGCATTGAACTTAAAAAAAAAAAAAAGCTAAACATGAGCAAAATGAGATTTGTAACTAGAGGATGGAAAATAAAAAGAACAACTCAAAATGGGGTCAAGATATCAAAGGGAGGAAAACTATAGTGGCCAGTGTGAATTTATTTGATATTCTTTTGCTAAATTCTGTCGCTAACTAGTAAGCTAATAGTCAAGCTAGCATTCTTTTTCTCTTAGCATAACTATCAGAAAATCCAAATCGAACTGCAGATCTAGGCATCTTAGTGTTTGTTTTTTACTCATTATTTGGGGAAGAACTTAAAATAGTGTGCAAAAATAAATGCAACTGGGGCACTGAAATTGAATCATGCAAGCAAAATTCAATTTTAAGGTAGACTACCGAGGGCATTCCAAAAAATGAATACAAATTGTGCATGATCCTCAGTTTTAAGAAGCCTCTCATTTTCCAACATGTCATATACATATGTCCTATGTGAATTTTATTTAAGTATGTATCTGATCATTCCTAAAGGGAAAAATAAACATTCCCCTCTACAGTCTCTCCAATCCTACCCACTATGGGAGTTAAAGTTCTTTGTATCTCTTTATCATGTTCCAAAGTCAATGTATTATTAAACATGTATGTTTATTTTAAGCTACAGAATAGTTCCCAGTTGACTTTATTTTCTTAATAAAAAGGTAAGTTAATAAAAAAGAATAATTAATTATGGTATATCTCATAATAAAAGATAATGCAGTGGATTTTATAGTGAGGATATACCATATTTAAGCGAAAGTCATTTTCTGATTATAGTTGTCAGTATTCTTTGTTAATTCTTAATATAAATACTATAACTTTGCCCTTATGAACCTATATTTTAAAATAAGTTTTAATAAGTAAAATTATACTGTTAAAGAGCATATTTAAGATGTAAATAAACATTCACAAATCATCATAAAATATTTGTGCAATTCAATGTCTTATCTCCACTGTATGGGTATACCTACTTTTCCATATCCTTCTTTAAACATAATATCATCAAATGTTAATTTCATTTCAATCTTATGTGTCAAAGATAACATCTCACTTTTATTTTAGGTCCTATTATTTATTAAATGTTTTTGTATATTTTCTTATACTAACTTGCCACTCACAATCAATTTTTCTAGTGGGTGAATAGGTTTTTTTAATATGTTTTATGAAATCACTTAATCCTTTACTTTTTATTGCATTATATTTTCTATTTTTAAGTCATTGAGGTATTTCTATTATTATAATATTACTATGCTATTTCCAACCAAAAATGTATATAATCAACCAGTCTTTTTCTTTTGTGTATTTTAGATATGGCTTCTTATCCAGAAAAATCATTAATCCAAAACCTAATACATTTTTCTTTGATTAATGTATAGTATACTCTTTTTGTATTACATTTATTTATTTACATAGTATGCATTTTGGAGTTTGGAAAATAAGAAAACAAGTTTGCTTTCTCTAAATAGCTGAAAAGTGTGTTCTAAAAATAATAGTAGGATAATTCATTGTTTATTCTTTCCTATTTAGAGGTAGTATGTACCATTCTCTGCTAGAAGAACTTTAAATTCTTATGTTGAAAGTGAGAATTTTTTGCTTCCTAATATTAATGGGTATAAATCTTGTTGTTCCCAATTAATCCCAATTTTCATATTATTTTAAAGATAATTTTTATCTATCAATACTGTCATGTACACATTTTGAAAGAAAATTTAGGAATAACTCTTATTCAATAAAAATATAGTATAGCCAAGGGTGGTGGCACATGCTTGTAATCTCAGTATTCGGGAGGCTGAGACCAGAGGATCCGGGTTCTCGGCCAGCCTCAGCTACCTAGTGAGGCACTCCGCAACTTAGTGAGACTCAGTTTCAAAATAAAGAATAAAAAATAGGGCTGGGAGTATAGCTCGGAGGTAGAATGCCCCTGAGTTCAATCCCCAGTACCACAAAAAAAAAAAAAAAAAAAAATATATATATATATATATATATATATATACATACACATACATACATATATAGTATAGGTTGCCAGGCTTGGTGGCACACACCTATAATACCAATACTTGGGAAGCTGAGACAGAAGGATGACAGGTTTGCAGCTAGCCTTAACAACTTAGCAAGGCTCTCTGAAATTTAGTGAGATCCAGGTTCAAAACAAAACAAAACCAAAAAAGATGGGGAATAGTTCAGAGGTAGACTGTCCCTGAGTTCAATCCCAAATGCCACACATACACACACACACACAAATATATTGCCAGGAATGATGTTGCATTCCTGTAACCCCAGTACTAGAGTGGCTGAGACAGGAGGATCATAGGTCTGAGGCCTGCCTCAACAACAAAGCAAGATTCTCAGCAATATTTTGAGATATTGTTCAGAATAAAAAAAGTGTTAGAGGTATAACTCAAAGGTAGAAAGCCCCTGGGTTCAATTCCCACTACCAACACTAGAAAAAAAAATTAAAGAAACAATTATTTTCAGTTTTGAGTTATATTAATTCCTCAGATCTTGTTCCTATTTTACAAAAAATAATATTAATATTACCATATTCTTTAATGTGTACTGAATTTAATTTCCAATTTTTTCTTAAAGATTTTAATATCATTGTTCAATATGTATGCATAACCCTTTCTTTTTGTGCAATCCTTGCTATTTATTTAAATATGCATGTTATGCTGGTTTTAAAGAAATAGTATTTTTTTCCTTTCTGGGCTGGGAATTAAATCTACAGTTTTATGTATGCCATACTAGTGCTCTACCACTAACTTAGGTCCCCCGCCCCCATTCTTCCTTTTTAGTAGTAAATAAAGAAGAAATTATTTGCTTCTTAATACTTAAAAGACTTTTGCATGGACTTGTTATAGAAGTGGCTGATTTTAGAGCCGCATTAGACAATGTGCCAGATGAGCCTAGAGTAAACCTTTCATGCACAAAATCAAATAAACAACAAAGCTGAGGTGGGTAACACATTTTGAAGTATGTTGTTTCTACTATTTATCCTTCTATAATTAGTGAGTCTAGCCCTCAGAATTTTGTCCTTAATATTTCTGGATTTCAAATTAGCATTGTTTCCCTTGTAGAGTTTTTTGTTCATTTTCTGTAAATAATGTAACAGCTTCCAGTTATTTTATACTCTGTTTATCACAGTTTTGCTTAATGGCTAAAAATTATACCTACCCCTTCTTAATTAACTCAGTGTCACTTTGAGAGGATGAGATTTCTGAAACACTACACGGTGGCATAATGAATATTTTGAGAATAGTTTACCACAGTTTCTACCTGAAGGTATTTAATATTGGGTTCTCTTCTTTTTGGATTTAAATGTTTATCAAAGACAGTCTGCCTACTTGCTTGTTTTACTGTTTTCCAAGTTTCTTTCTCTAAATAAAATACACTGAAAAAATGCATGTGATTCTGGAAATCACCACTCTCAGTACATATAGGGGGAGCTTGTTAACTTTCAGGACTAATAGATGCTTGGACTGTTTTGATGAATAATACAGGTTGAGTGGCATGACTGCATCTTATAATGCTTTTACTGTCTGTTCTGTCTGTTCATGAGACCAGGTTTGCTTATGCCATGTGGTGACAAATGGGCAAGTCCATGTTATCATTATTGGAAATGGGTTTTTTATCTTTCTGTATTTGAAAGCTTGCAGGAATCACATGATATTTTAAAGAAATTATGCCTTTATTTGAGCTAAAGTAGAATTCAAACGTTTTAGTCTTCAGGAAGTACCTTTTACTTTTCATTATGAAGTATATCACTATTGGGATTAAGGGGGCTTCCATTCCACTCTCTGAAGGGAATAATTGAATCTGGTGTGGGGGGGACTAGTAATAGGCAAATTAAGAGAGAAAAAGCATAAACATTTATTAAACTGCAAGCTCACAAAGATTCACACAAAGTATGAGACCCAAGCAAAGGCCAGTTAGCTGAAGGTTCAATATCTTCATAGAAGACAGAATAGGGAGATATAGGCTATTTTAAAGGAAGAACAAATAATTACTTAGGGCCCCCAAACAGACAATAGCTTGGTATAAAGTGTGTCTATGCTCTTTCTCAGGTATCAATTCTCGTTTTTCTTTTGAGATTTAGGAAAGCGGTCAAAATAATTACATTCATTCTGGAAGAACATGGAAATTTCTGAGAAAGCCCCTCCCTGGAGGGGAGCTTCTGGAGGGACAAAGATAGAGAGTCTGGGAAGGGTGAAAGAAGTAGGTAGTGTAATACACTCTACATGGTTTTAAATATTACAAATCTCTAGGTCAATCATACAAGTCTTTAAGTCCATTTGCACTATTTGTGTGTGTGTGTGTGTGTGTGTGTGTGTGTGTGTGTGTGTGTGTTTATGTTATATTAGCAATTGCCTCTATAAGGGTCTCCATATAAATCTCTCTATATATGCTTTTATTGGTGCATTATGGTCTGACATCATAATGTAAATCATGTTGACAATGACATACATGAACACAACACTTGATGTCCCCCATGCCTCCCCATCTCCCCACTTCCCATAAAAGTACTGAGATTGATATTGAAATTTTCACATGTGTGCACACAATCAATGCTAGTATTTCCAATTATGAACCTCAGTCTTCCTCCTCCCCTTCCCTTAGACCACTTCACTGGCTCCACTGAGGTTTCTCCTCCATTATAGGGAGTCTTTCTAGTTTCCCAGTTACTCCCTAGTTTGTGCATATTAAAGAAAACATATGTCCCTTTGCCGGGATCTGGCCCTAGCAGGAGTCGAGGGTCTGTCGACAGGTGGGGAATGAGATGAGGTCGTGAGAATACGCTCATACCAAATGCAGTGAAGAAGCACATCTGTTTATTTCTTGTAGTAGCTGTTTTTTATACTATCTTTTACAATGAGGCATATAGAACATGAATTTTTACAGACTTGTTTTTCCTAAGGTCAAGTGGGTACATCTTTAACTAAAAAAGCCATTCCTTATGGTATTTGATGGGATTAAGAAAACAGTAAAGGTTACAGAATAAAATACGTGTATAAATCCCAGCATTCGGGAGGCTGAGACCGGAGGATCTGGGTTCATGGCCAGCCTCAGCTACCTAGTGAGGCACTCCGCAACTTAGTGAGACTCGGTTTCAAAAATAAAGAATAAAAAATAGGCAGGGGTATAGCTCGGAGGTAGAATGCCCCTGAGTTCAAATCCCAGTACCACAAAAAATAAATAAATAAATAAAATAAAATACGTGTATAAAAATTCTTTTAGTACAAAGCAGTGTTAAAGGTAAAGCTTTACTATTTGTTTAGCTCCTTTCAGGCAGCTAGATTTAGTTAATGTGTCAGGGAGAAGTTTCAGAGAGAGGGGCACACTATCTGTCTTAAAGTTTTCTTTTCTCAGAGATAAAATAGTAGACCTAAGTCTCTTTGGCTTATTTTTTGTTGTTGTTGTTTCTAACCTGTCTGCTTATAGGGAACATAAGGCTGGTTAGTAACTAAGCTTGCAAAGCCGGTTTCCTGACTAATGTTTGTATGTGGTTTAATGAATATCTTATGGGTTGTTTTGAGGCACTGCTTTTTCAGATAATATTGAGGAATCATAATCCATCCAGCCATCTGTGTTTCTAAGAAATTTTCCTTTACAATTAATGTGAAAGCAATACCCAAAGCACCCCAAATTTCCAGAATATAACATAATGCAAAGTGGGATATGCCACGCATTCCTTCTTTTAGAATCGTCTGCCTTGCAGGACTCCAGCGGACCAAGCCTTGCTCAAAATCCAGCTATTAAGGTGCTGTGGCATCTCTTCACTTTCTGTGACTGGCTAATCTCACTTTACATAATGCTCTCCAGGTCCTTCCATTTTCTTGCAAATGACATTATTTTATTCTTCTTTGTTGCTGAGTAGAATCCCATTGTGTGTATTTCCTATCAATTTGCAATCCATTCATCTATTGATGGACACCTGGATTGGTTCCATAATTTGGCTATTGTGAATTGTGCTGCTATGAACATGAGTATGCATATATGACTCTAGTTCTCTGGTTTCAACCTCTTTGGAAAGATACCCAGGTGTGGGATAGCTGGATCATATGGTGGATCCATTCCCAGTTTTCTAAGGAATCTCCACACTGATCTCCATAGCAGCTGAACTAGTTTGCAATCCCACCAACATTGTAGAAAACTTCCTATTTCCCCACATAATTATATGCCAATAATTATTGTTATTTGACTTCTTGATAATTGCCATTCTGATTGGGGTTAGAAGAAATTTCAATGTAGTTTTGATTTGCATCTCCCTAATTGCTAATGATGTTGAACACTTTTTCATGTATCTGTTGGTCATTTGTATCTCTTCTTTTGTGAAGTGTCTATTCAATTCAGTTTCCCATTTCTTGATTGGATTATTTGTTTTTCTAGAGTAAAGTCTTTTAAGTTCTTTGTATATTCTACATATTAAGCCTCTGTCAGAGGGATAGCTGGTAAAGATCTTTTCCCATTCCATAGGCTTTCTCTTTAGACTCTTGATGGTTTCCTTGGATGTGCAGAAACTTCTTACCCACTTATTAATTCTTGTTTTAGTTCCTGAGCTTTTGAGTCTTGCTGAGGAAGTTTTTACCTGTACCTATGTTTTGGGTGTTGAACCTATGCCCTCCCAGAATAACTTCAGAGTGTCTTGTCTAACTTATAGGTCTTTGATCAATCTTGAATTGACACCTGTACAGGGTGAGAGGCATAGATTTATTTCCATTTTTCTACAAACAACAAGATTTATTGAAAAGGCTGTCTTTTTTCCAGCATATCTGTTTGGCCCCTTTGTCAAAAATCAATTGACTATAAGTGTGTGGCTTTGTTTCTGTATCTTCAATTCTGTTCTGTTGATCTATGTGCCTGTTTTTGTGCCAGCACTATGCTGTTTTAATTACTATAGCTCTAGAATATAATTTGAAGTCAGGAACTGCGATACCTCCTGCATGGTTCTTATTGCTGAGAGTTGCTTTGGCAATTCTGTGTCTTTTGTTTCTCCCTTTAAAATTTATTACTGATTTTTCTAGGTCTATGAAGAATGATATTGGTATTTTGATAAGGATTTCATTTATACTATAGATAACTTTTTGTAGAATGATGATATTTATTATATCTATCCAAGAGCAAGGGAGATTTCCATCCTCCAAGAACTTCTTCAATTTCTTTCTTTAGTGTTTTATAATTTTCATTGTAGAGGTCTTTTACCTCTTTGGTTACATTTATTCCTGGATATTATATTGGTTTTGAGGTTAAGGTGAATGGAATTGTTTTCTGTATTTCTTTCTGCATGGATTTATGGTTTGCATATAGAAAAGCTACTGATATTTTTAGATTGATTTTGTATCCTGCTACTTTGCTGAATTTGTTAATCAGCTCTAGTAGTCTTTTGGTTGAGTTTTGGGGGTCTTCTAGATACAGGAAAATTTTATCTGCAAATAAAGATAATTTAAATCTTCTTTCCCTATTTTAATTCTTTTTATCCATATCTTGTCTTATTGTTCTGGCAAGAGTCTCCAGGACTATATTGAAAAGGAGTGGTAATAGTGTTTTTTATTCTCTATTTCATCCCTTACTTTAATTATTTCCTGCCTTCTAATGACTTTGGGATTGAACTGTTTCTGTTTTTTCTAAGTCATTGAGGTGTGTCATTAGGTTCTTTGGGGACTTTTTGTTTTTCTTATGTAGGCACTTAGCACTATAAATTTTCCTCTTAATACCATCTTCAAAGAGTCCCATAGATTTTGATACATTATATCTCTATTTTCATTTAGTTCCAAGAATTTTTTTATTTCTTCCCTTATTTTTCTTCTAATCCATTCCTTATTCAAAAATGTATCATTCAGTCTCCAAGTATTTATGTAATTTATTTTGGTCTTCCTGTGGCTTTCTTCTTTCATTCCATTGCAATCTGAAAAGATGTAGGGAATTATATTACAACTTTTGAGTTTGCTGATGCTTTCTTTGTGAAATAGGATGTGGTCTTTTTTGGAGACTCTTCCATGGGCAACTGTGAAGAATGTATATTCAGCTGTTTCTGGTTGAAATATTCTGTATATGTCTATTAGGTCCATTTGGTTTATGGTGTTCTTTAGGTCTGAAGCATCTTTACTAATCTTTTGTCTGGAAGATCCATCTAGCGGCATGAGTGGTGTGTTGAAGTCTCCTAATAGTATTGTATTTGGGTCTATTTGAGACCTAATGTTCCAAAGAGTTTGTTTTACAAATGTGGGTGCACCCATATTTGGGGCACAAATGTTTACTATCATTATATCTTCTTGCTGGATTGTTCTTTTTATTACTAGGAAGTGCCCCACTTTGTCTCTTCTGATGTGGTTTAGCTTAAAGTCTTTTGTCAGATATGAACATTGCTATCCCTGGTCTATTTGGATCTCCACTTGCATGGTATACTTTTTTCCATCCTTTTGCTTTCAGTATATGAATATCTTTGGCTGTAAGGCGAGTTTCTTGTAAGTAGCTTATAGTTGGATTTTTAATCCACATTGCCAGTCTTTGTCTTTTAACTGGGAAATTAAGACCTTTGATGTTCAATGTTATTATTAAAGTATTATTTTTGTTTCTTGTCATTTTGTGTTCTCTATTTTGTTTGATACAGTGTTATTTCAAAATCCTTTGCTTTGTTGCCCACCTGGTGGAGTTTGCCTCTTCTCTGATTCTGGAATCTGCTTCTTTTTTTCTTCTTTATGGTTTATCTCTTTAAGTATTTTCTCTAGTGCTAGCTTGGTAGTCATGAATTTTTTAAAATTCTGCTTATCTTGGAATGTTTTTATTTCTCCATCAATTTTGAATGATATATTTGCTGGATATATCAGTCTTGGTTGGAAGGTTTTTTGTTTTTTTTTCTTCCAGGACGTGGAGTACTTCATTCCAGTCCCTCCTAGGATTCATGACTCAGGTTGTGAAGTCTGGAGTGATTTTTATTGTTTTATCCTAGAATGTCACCCATTCTTTGGTTCTCACTGCTTTTGAGATTCTTTCCTTGGCCTATATGTAGGTTATTTTGATTATTATGTGGTATGGGAGGGTCCTTCTTTGATCTTGTCTTATCAATGTTCTATATGTCTCCTGTACATGGTTGTCCAAGTCTTTTTCTATGTTTGAAGAATTCTCTGAAATTATTTCTCTGAAGATATTTCTGTCACCCTTGGTCAGTACTTAAAGGTCTTCTTAAATGCTTTTATCTGTAAGTTAAGAGTCTATTTCCTTGCCATACAAGTTCCTGTGTCCAGGCACAGCCATTTCCTGGTGAGGGGGCTGGTTAACTTACAGTCCTGATGGGTGCTGTTCACTGTTCCAGCTCCATGCTGGAAGAGATGAGTTCAGCTGCAGCCACGGTGTCTGGATCCAGCTGGGCCCCTATCACAGGTAGAGTGAAATTCTGACCCCTTTCAATGATCATCTGTAGTCACCAGCCTCACAACAATCTACAGATTCTTCCTGGAGGTCTCTGGAAGCCACAGTGCCAGCAGCCAGCAGCTCTAGCACTGCCTGGCTAAGATGGCACTCACTGCTGCTGCCAGGCTCCCTTCCCCAGCTGGGAAGCATGGAGAGCTTATACAGTCCTCTGCTCTTTTTTCTAGTTCTGGTTCTGTAGCCTTTCAACTTTCACTTTGTTGTTGAATTTTTTGCTGCTTTTCTGCAGAGGTCCTGGCTTCTTTGCTGGGGGTCTCTGGAAGCCACGGCACTGACAGTCCAGGCGTTGTTGGGGAAGGCAGCACTGGAGCGGCCCCCACAGTCTCAGCTGCTTTCCAGGGGAGGCACGTGGGGTATTTTGCTGTCCTATGTTCTGTCTTCTGGCTTTGTTTCTGCTGCCTTTCAATCAATTTTCCATTGCTTTGTTCAATTTTTTGCTGTTTTTTATTTTTTTTTTTCTTATCAAGGTGCTGCCTTGATATGGCAGTTCAGTTTTGAGTGTCAGTATGACTGAGATGTGCTGCTCTCTCAGTCACCATTTTCCTGCTCCATTTATTTTTTTTTAATTTTTATTTATTTTTTTATTTTTATATAATAATCATACATCTTTGTTAGGTATAAACTGATAAAGGCATATATGCACACATTTCTCATTTAACCCCTTCCCCAATTCCCACCCCATTCCCTCACCCTCCCTCCTTCTCAAGTTTAGTTTAGTGATTGACCTTGATATGGGGGGACACCCTAATACACATGATGTATTTTTTATTTTTTTAATATGCATACTAAAATGTCAGCAGGTGTTAGTGAGGTCCAAACTGAAGTGACATATCTCAAGAATAGAAGGTCATCATAAAGGCTTCCCATCACTTATCCTATAAAGTACTGAGAATGGGGATTCGAAGATAAACTTTTTAAGACTCTAAATCATAAGCAAGGAATTGTAAAAGTGTAGAGGAGTGAATCATATAAAATAATTTGTGTATAAGGCAAATAGATTCAAAGCTGACAGCCAGATGTGTAAAAAAAAAATTACAAATGGATGAAAAAGTTTAGAGATTGAACAATTTGTGAAGTGACAATAGTGGCTTCCTATAGATTGCTGTGACCTTAGAAATAGATGGAAAGAGCCGGGCGTGGTGGCACACACTTGTAATCCCAGCATTAGGGAGGCTGAGACCAGAGGATCTGGGTTCGAAGCCAGCCTCAGCTATCTAGTGAGGCCCTCCGCAACTTAGTGAGACCCGGTTTCAAAATAAAGAATAAAAATAGGGCTGGGGGTATAGCTCAGGGATAAAATGCCCCTAAGTTCAATCCCCAGTACCACAAAAATTAAAAAGAAATAGATGGAAAGGCAGCATTAAAGTAAGCCCTGTACTTCCATAGCTATTGAATATCAAAACTACAAAATTACATTATACTTTGCAAAACATTACTCACCTTGGTCATGAATTCAGTGAAAAGTTGTGCAGCACAGAAACAAAGACATATGTTTCTTCACAACTCACCTGAAAAATAAAGTACCTTGGAGATTTCTGTTTGACATCTTACTCGCAAAAATAAATGGCTATAAGAAGATGCCAAGAGTCTCAAAGAAACATCTATGCATTGCTTTAGGAAGTGGCCACAATTGCTTTCATTGAAATGTTGAATCAGGAAAATCTCAGTGAAAATCTGAATTACTTACAGAATGTGTGAAACTGATTTCCACTGTGTAGCCACCAGACACCCAGTTTTACAATCTACTACTGCCCTATGGATGCTGGATGCTGACCTATGGATGCTACCTTCTAATTGCATCTAACTGCCTTTATTGTCATTATAATCCAAGCTATCAACATTCCCCCTAGGATTTTAGCAAAATTCTCTAATTTGTTTCTCAGAATTCTGGCTTATTTAGATAGTACAATCAGGGTAGTATTAATTTTACACCTCACTGTCCTACTCAAAATACTTCTGCAACTAGCCTTTTCTTATCCTGAAGTTAAATCTCTTTACTGTGGTTTAGGAAGGCCACCACTGCCCACCGTAGTGCATCTTCTTATGTCATTGTTAATATCATCCATTCTACCTCTAGGTCTTTATACATCACTATCAGTTCTGCCAATATCTACCAAATGCCTAGCATACTGCTGATTCCTATATAGTTTCTGAATGGACAAATCTAGTCCAAAGTCTGTTCAAAGCAGAGAAACATCAGAGTGATAACTGCTACGGTTATAAGGATGAAAGACTGTTATCTCAGAGCTAGGCACATACCTGGAGACAGTCTTGGTGAGTACTCTGTGGCCTAAGGATATGATATTTAAGATGGTGGCAAAAGAAATGTGGCTACATGGCCTCCTTGGAAAAACTAAGAATGGAAAGAAAACAGATGGTCAGCTGGTAGAAAGTGACAAAGTTATGGAAAGACATGAAGAGTAGGAGAAATAACTGTAGCTAAACCACCAAGACACCAGAGTAAAGGCAGAGAATAAGGTGAAGAAAGGTTTGAGCCATATCATCAAAATTCTGAATGCAAAACTGGAAGTAGAGGATTTGTATTAGAGTTAATAGAAAGGTTTTGTTTTTGTGATACTGGTGATTGAACCCAGGAGCATCCTAACTCTGAGCTATACCCCCAATACTGTGTTTTTGTTTTTGTTTTGAAACAGATGTCTCACTGAGTTGCTGAGGGCCTCACTAAAAATAGGAAGTTTTTATTCAGTAAAGTGATGTGATGACATTATTTTCAGGATAACTCAGGCAATGTTGGAAAAGATTCACTAGATTGGAAAATGTTTGAGAGACACTGAAGTAAGTATAGTCATTCAAACATAAGTTTTGGTAATGGATCATAAGAGTCCATTCCAGTTTGCGCATGTCTCTTAACTACCTCCTTCACCTGAATGTCCTATCCTGCTGGAGGCTCTTCTCTTTTCTATATATCCTGTAGGCCTTACTAAACACTCACCTCTTTTAATGAGGATAAATTCAGTTATGCTTCAAAATAAAAAAATGACAAGATGTTCAGGACAAAGTACCCTTCTTCCTGTGGTACTGAATACATACAGTTATTTACAAGATGTTAGGACAAAGCACCCTTCTTCCTGTGGTATCTTTTGGATTCTCACACTCCTTTGATGCTATCCATTTAAATATTATTTCCAAGAATGAGCCAAATCTGAAAGGGAGCAGTAGTGAGAATTGTTTGCTTACCATTTTTTTTTTTTTTTTTGGCAGTAATGGGGATGGAACACCAAGCTACACCCCCAGCCCTATTTTTCATTCTTTATTTTGAAACAGGGTCTCACTAAATTGTGGAGGGCCTCAAAATTTGCTGAGACTGGCCACAAACCTGTGATCCTCCTGTCTCAGCCTCCCAAGTCCTGGGATTACATGGAATTACAAGCGTGCACCACCACGCCTGGCTCTGCTTACCTTTTATAGTATTAATTATTAGAGATTTTCCAGATCCCTCAATACGTCATGAGACAGGCACAGTCCTTCCTGCATTTTAAAATAAAAATGGGGGAGTTGTGGGAGCTCAGCTGGGCCCTTTCCCTCCTGGCAGTTGCTATCTGCATATATGAGCAATTATACTGACTCTTCTGCTATGGCTACATTGGCATCTTGAAGTCTTGAGATTGCCCCTAGGATGCGTAGATGAAAGACCATCCTACTTCTTAGAAAGTAAGTATATGACCTTAAAGGAGTATGGTTTTATGAATCTAGAAAGTTTGCTTTACCAGGCTATGTTAAGAATGTGGGCTATACGTGTAAAATGAAGCAGTGGTGCTATTTGTGATCTGACAATGATTGATATGTCATAAATGTCTATGTAACCCTGTTGTACTCAAGAAATATGTAAAAAATCCGTGCTGAAATCAACACACACATTCTATTGTCAATAAAAGTAGTTATATAACAATAGAACAGAACAGGCCTTTATATAACAGTAAATTAGTGTTGACTATAAGATCTAAGTAGAATCAAGAGAAATTAACATTTTCCTTATGTTCATAACCCTAGTTTTAAACGGAATTCCTCATAATTATAATTTGGATTCTGACATTTGCAAAGGAAGCCATTATCTTGAAGTTTGAACTTTTCGCAGAGTCACATTATGTTTGTCTGTCTTACTAATAGGATAGTTCTATGACTCTTTATAACTTAAAGTCATATATAAATTGCTAATTGCATGCCTATAGCATATCCAGTAATAATAACATTTATATATCCATGTACTCTTCCAAGGTTCTTTCATATGTTAACATATTCAGTCCTTAAAATAATCTTATGAAGCAGGTCCTGTTCTGATCCTTATTTTAGAGAAGAAAAAGAAACTAAGCTAGACAAGGGTAAATAACCTGATCAGAGCTGCATAGCTAATAAATATAAACTCCTGCAGTTGGTTGATGTTCTTCAGTTGGTATTGGTATTGATGTTCTTCAAATAACATTATACTCTAGTCTTGTTATCTTACTGCTTTCTGCAACAATGAGGTTTGAAAGTTTCAAAGTGACTATTACTATATTTATATTTCAAATATACCATTCATAAATTGATGGTATTTTAAAAATCCATGACTAAGCCAGGCGTGGTGGTGCATGCTTGTAATCCCAGCATTTGGGAGTCTGAGACCGGAGGATCCGGTTCACAGCCAACCTCAGCTACCTAGAATGCCCCTGAGTTCGATCTCCCATACAGAAAAAAAAAAAAAAAAGAAAAAGAAAAATCCATGACTTCTGGTTCTAGGCTAGGGTTTTTGTTTCTTTAAGTTCATGGTTATGTTTTTCCTTATTTACTTCCCTTCTTATACCCTATGATCACATAAACTATGACACACTTTAAGGATGAATGTTTCCTGGTCAGAAGAAGTTATTCTACATAAACTTTCCAGCTAATGCCTGGCAAATATGCTAATTACATAAATAATAATTAAGATAAAAATAGGTCATACCTTACTGAGCTATAGATCCAGTAAGGGGTCTAATTATTTAAAAAGTATAAAAAGAATAGTGAGTAAAAGCACTTATGAAATTTGATCAGCTCTCTTAAAACTGTTAATATTAAGAAACACCAGGAATGACTGAGAAGTATCACAGATTAAAGGAGGTAAAGGGGACAAGTTAACTAAATGAAATGTGTTATTCTATATTGGATCCTAAAATTAAAAATAGAAGACATGAATGAGCAAACTCTTTGGTATAAAATTCAAGCAAAGTTTGTAGTCTACTTATTCATACTGTGTCAATCTAGAATTTTTTAGTTCTAATGACTAAACCATAGTTATATAAAATGTTAACTTAAGAGGCAGCTTGATAAAAGATATTCTTTGTACTATCTTTATAATTCAACTCTTCTGAAAATTTAAAATTATTTCAGTAGAAGTTATAAAAGTCACAATGCTATGATGTTAGTAAATGCTATTTTAAAGAAAGAGTGGGATGCTTTCCAGAATATATATTAAGAAGGGACGGTGGCACAATAAAATAAACTGTAGAACACTTAACAAAATCCTTCCCTGGCCTGTGTTTGAGTGCCTGAAAACTAAAGATGTGTTGTGAACCAAACAAAACAGAAATAAGTATGCATCAGAGAGCTTATGTGAACTGCAAAATTAAAATGTTTACTATTGGCCTTTTATAGAAATCTGTTTCTGTCCCATGGTTGAAAAAGAATCTAATAATAACACTTGAAGGTGAAACTTCTAAAGTACAAACTCAACAGAGGGAAGGAGCCTTGCTAGGGAAGCAGGGCAGGAGCATGGGGGAAGTAGAAGATGGCAGAATGATGGCAATGTTCCAGTTCAAATATTACATTAGATGACTTTGCATTGTCACAACAAAATACCTGAGACAGGCCATTTATGAAGTAAAGAGGTTCATTTTGGTTCACAGTTCTAGAGGATGAGAGGCATGGGGCCAGCATAAGAGTGGAGGTTGGCAATGTCAGGAGGTTATGTCAAAACAAACCTCTCATATCCTCAGACTGGGGGCGGGGAGGAGGAGGAGACAGAAAGAGAGAGAGAAAGAGAGAGAGAGAGAGAGAGAGAGAGAGAGAGAGAGAGAGAGAGAGAGAGAGAGAGAGAGAGAGAGAGAAAATATGAATGAGAATGAGAGCAAGGAAGAGATTGGGCTTCCACCATTTAGGTGAATTGACACTCAAAGTCAACTATCACAAGGGTTAACCGTGTATGGAATATAGATGGAATATGATACAACACTGTTTAAAGTCTAAGTGGAAATACTGGTCACGTGCCTGGAGTGCTTGACAGGATTGGAGGAACTGATGCTGGTGAGTGCAACAGATAGCATTCTGCAAAGCCTTGCATGCCACATAAATATATTAAGAATTCACTAGTGACTAGACAGCTACAAGCTTGCAAGTAGCTTGATCTGCTGTGGATTTCCTACACAGGTCACTCTGGCTTAAATGCACTGAAAGTAATAGAGGAAGGGCAAGAGTGGAAACAGATCAGTTAGGCATTTGTAGCATTCCATTAAAAACAATAATGTGAGTTTGTCCTGCAGCAATGACTATGATAGGAAGATAACTGAAGAAATGTGAAATTAAATTTATCCCAGTACAATTGACAGTACTGGAATACAGACAGAAAGGGAGAAATTGATAATATAAATGATAGCACATGCTGGAATTCTTTTATTTATTGACCAAGATTGTCAATAAATGTGGGCAGGCAGGATTCATAGAAAGAAAGGTGGCAGGGTTCAGGAGCATCTAGTACTGATAACCATCTATACACCAAGACTTGGGTTTTCAGTTATAAGGGCATTTAAACTTCGATTGGAAAAGTGGCTGATGGCATTCAAAACACAGCAAGTCAAAATACCTGAGGGCATCTTGTCATTTTAAAGAACATACACTTAAATGTTCTTGTTTGTTCTACAGACCTTTCTACCAAAAAAGAAGTAGTCCTATGTGAGCATGGTGGCACACACCTATAATCTCATTACTGGAAAAGTTCAAGGCCAGTTTCAGCAATTTAATGGGTCTCTGTTTCAAAATTAAAAAAGAAAATAGAGCTGGGGGTGTAGCTCAAAGGTAGAAGGCCTTTGTGATCAATATCCAGTAGTGTGCACACACACACACACACACACACACACTCCTCCAGATCTGAAATAAATTCTCATATTTGTCCTATATTAAAAATGCTCCCTGAAGACTGATCAGAAATTAATAATATATCATGATAAGATATATTATCCAATATATATCTGATAAGATAATATATCTGATAAGATATAATATATCCAATATAATATATCTGATAAGATATAATATATCCAATGAGTTAAGGATACAAATGATCCTTAACTGTTCTACTGTTGAAAAGCCCTGCTAGAGGAAAGAAATACTCATGGTGAGCTGCTTGCTGGTGTGCCTCCTCACTTGGAATCCGATGAGGAGTGTGACCTGCTGCAGCCACGGGAGGCACACTCCTGGCTATTGTGATTTCCCCCACCTACAAATGCTCCTAAGAATCTATTCCCTGCTACTTTAACCTGTACTCTGGGAAACTATCCACCTTCAAGCCCAAATTGCCAATGAAAATTTTATTAGAAAATGGAGAAGAGGCATCAGTTTGGTTTAACGTAACATTTTATTAAATTGTGCTGTTTATAACTTTTAGTGAAATATAATAAACTCCCCACCCCATTCAAAAGTAAGATACTGCCCAACATGTATAAGATCAACCCAGTTGAGAACAAAGAATATTACAATTTGGGGGAGACAGATTAGGATTGAGATCTGGCAATGCCAAGAATGGAGCCATCTTAGTCTTGCAAAAGTGCTCTGAGATTTTAAAAAATCATGGTTCTTTTTATTATTTAAAGCCACAAGAGGGTTACAAGGCTATAAATTACATTCCTTGTTAGTATTGATGCTGGTAAAGTTAATCTGTTTTATAAGAAAGGGATTATGTGCCTTAGTCTCTAGGCTGTTTGGGAAAGATGGTCTGTTGTGCAGAAGGTCAGGAGAGATTAGGGATGTTTCAGGAATGTGGGTTTGCCCTAATAGTCAGCTCTAACAGGAATGGGGGCAGTTCTGCAGACCTGTTCAGAAATTCAAATACACATTACCTGAGACCTAATTAACAGTGACCTCCCAACTCCACTTTAAGTGCCCTGAATGAATATGATTTTTTTTTCCTCTTACAATACATACTGTTTTGTAAGGGATATTCAAATGATTGCTCCAGGTAAAGGTGTACAATCACTCCAACTAAATTAGAATATTCTTGAAAGTATATAATTTAAAACTATTTTCTTCTCTTAGGCCTCTTTCTTAAACTATGGGTTAAAAAAAGCCTGATTTATTTAAATCAGCAAATCAACTGTGAAAGACCTCCCTCTTTGACATTAGAAATCATCAACAAGTTGCTACCACTTGTCTAGTGACTTTTACTTTGAACATTGCTAATAACATAGGGGCTCAATAGGTGGAAAAAATATCTAAGAGAATGATGAGAACCAGCTTTTCAACTTCAGATTTACAAAGAAAAGCCTACTAATTTTTTTTTAACATATGAAGTATTTGCATATGAAGCGATGTTTTTAAATGCCTTTTGACTAAGGGATAAGTAGAAAATGTGAAAGGTTAAAGAATGTTCTTTGGTAATTTAATTTATAAGGACAGCTCTATATTTGATTCTGTTCCCATTGAACTTTATTGCTTCAAAAACAGATTAAATACTTACATTTATGTCATTATTATATAAAATAATCATGATGAGATGACGCTTATTCAAAATACCTGGAAATTTTAAGGTACCAGAAAAAAAATGAATTCCCTGTGCAGACCAGGGATAATCAGACAAAAGAAAACCAAAAAAGAGGCTTAATAATTATTGTTATTACTATTATTTTACTGGGGATTGAACCCAAGAACACTCTACCTCTAAGCTGTACCCCAGCCCCCCCCCCTTTTAATTTGGAAACAGAGACTCCTTAAGTTATGGCATACTGTCAAACATGTTATTCTCCTGCCTACCAGGTACTGGGATTACAGCTATGTGTCATGGTGCCCAACTAGATTTTATTATCAAACACACACACAGCCGGGCGTGGTGGTGCACACTTGTAATCCCAGCATTTGGGAGGCTGAGACTGGAGGATCTGGGTTTGCAGCCAGCCTCAGTTGCTTAATGAGGCCCTCCGAAACTTAGTGAGACGCTGTTTCAAAATAAAGAATAAAAAAATAGGGCTAGGGGTATAGCTCGGAGGTAGAATGCCCCCAGGTTCCATCCCCAGTACCGCAAACACACACACACACACACACACACACACACACACACACACACACTTACACTTCAGTAATGAATCAAACTCAAGTATCATAAATTTTCAGCATCATCATTTCAAACCATAATTCTGAATATTTCTTTACCACACAGAACATCTATTTACCACACAAGAAGTACAATTTCTTGTTACTTCTTATAGCAAGAAGTATTGTAAGATATTTAGTTCTTAATAGGTTAAGAATATCAGGCCAAATCCCTCTATTCAAGTTAGTTTTAATTCAAAATTGGCAGCTGTTTATCACACATCTAATATTTTCTAAAATCTTTATTGTCACAGAGCTAATATTATATAGTTGGGGGAATTTCGTTGATCTGGATAGTTTTGACAGTATTACTTGCTTACATGAAAATTTCTGATGTATATAATCACTTAAAAGGGGGGGATAAAACACAAACAAGAATGATGTACTCATTATCTAGATGTGTCTGGATTCTTTTGAAGCTTATGATGATAAATGAAGGAATGCTCAGCAGAGTTTGACAGCTTTCATAAACTATCAAGAGAGGGATATTTTACATATAAAGTATACCTATGATCTAACGGCCAGAGACCAGAACCTTTAGATAGGAACATTATTCAAAAATTGTCATCTCAAAAATGAAATTCTGATCTCAATCCATGTCCAGCCTAACAGGACAAATTAAATGAGAGTTATATAAAATGCATAGTCAACAAGCCCAAAGACCTTATACAAGATTTTGGATTTCCTTCCTTCCTTCCTTCCTTCCTTCCTTCCTTCCTTCCTTCCTTCTTCCATTCCTCTCCTCTTTCCTCTCTTCCTTCATTCTATTAATCTTCTTTTCCTTTCTTCTTAATTATATTATAAAAGATAAAGTAGCTTTTTTTCCCACAAGGAATACACTGTAAGATCCCTAGTGGGTGACTCAGTAACAAACCTTATATATACTGTTTCTCCCTTTACATATATACCTAGAGTTAAGTTTAATTAACTCTAATGAGGCAGTTAACAGCTCAACAAAACCTAAAAAATAAAATGGAACAGTTATAACAATATCCTATAATACAAACGATGTGAATGGAGTCTCTCTCAAAATGTCATCCTACTGTACTTATCCATTTCCTTGTGATGATGTGAGATGAAGCAATGCATACTTGAGATAAAGCAAGTAGAAAGAAATAGGCATTGTAACCTAATCATACTTTTTTTCCCTTTCCTTATTAACTTCATAATTTTTCCTCTTCATCGCTCCTCTTTGTCTTTTCTGAATTGCCAGCATCAAGAATCTATGCTTCTGAGCTGTTATTAAATAAAATTAGGGCTATTTGAACATACTACACAGATCATGGATCCGATATTCCTCCCTGATGGTTATTAAATGACTAATGGGCTGGTAATGTATTGGCATGGAAACATTAGCCAATGGGATGATTTATGACCTGGGCAGGATGGAGTGGGACAACATAAGATTTCATCATGCTACTCAGAACAGTGCATACATTAAAACTTATGAATTATTTCTGAAAATTTCCATTTAATAATTTTGGGCTGTGGTAGATCACTGGTAACAGAAACCATAATAAAGCAAAACTGCAAATAAGAGGAGACTAATGTGGAGACAAGAAAACGTCAAAGAGCAAGACTGTAGAACAGTATTCTCAGGAAGACTCGAGCTCAGAATGAGATGTGACATATGAGGGTATTAAACATTAGAAAAGTGGTTCTTCTGTCAATGTTTTCAGTGGGAGGATGAGCAGGAAAGGAGGTCAACTGCTTGAGGCAGACACTGTTATTTTAACAGAAGTCAAAGAGAAAGAAGTCTACACTACTCTAATTTTTTCTTCTATTATCATCAGCAAGTAGAAAGCTCTTCAAACTTAAGAGTGGGATAAATAAATAAAAGAGAGAATTAAATTCTTAAATCAAGTATTGCAAACTTTAATGACTTCAGGCACTGGACAGATAACATAAATTAGAGAGGCTGACAGCGTGTAAAAAAAAATTGGGCGAGTATGGAACTAAAGAGAACTGAAGAGCGCATTCTTATCTGAAGGGATTTATATTCTATTATAAAAATAACACATTGCAAGAGTAGAAAGGCTGTGCAGTGACTGTTCCCTTTCCTGCTATTCATTATATCGAAACTACTAGATATATTTGTCTGGACTTTTGATTCTAGTATCATAGTATATAAGACGCTGTTGAAAGACATTTCTCAATATATAACATACAGAGTACTGAATGTGCTAGAGCAAATATCTCTTTTTGTTGTTATTGCTGATGGTTGGATATGTTTTGTTGATTTGGTTTGGCTTTGTTTTGTTTCATTTAAGTCACACTCCTAGTGGTCACAGATGAAAATGGGAGCTAAAAACCAGGGGAATAATCCAGAGCATATTTGAAACTGCTCTGGAAAATACAGGAATAATGATAAACTATGAGAATATTTTAGTGGTTGTCCAAGTAGTAGGAGGCAGAGTTGAACAGCCTGCCCAAGAAAAATGAAGTATCCACCTAAACTTAAAACCCATCTAGTGGGAAAATCACCATGTTGTCAAGGGAAAAAATATTCACTGGCTGTTTGTAACTCTCAATAAACTATCAACAAAAAGAACAACAACAAAAATCTTGCCATGCATGGTGGCACACACTTGTAATCCCAGTACTTGGGAGACTGAGACAGAAGGATCACAGGTTTGAAGTCAGCCTCAGCAACTTAGCGAGATCCTATTTCAAAATTAAAATAAAAAGGTTGGGGGTCTAGCTCAGAGAGAGAATGCCCCTGAGTTCAATCCCTAGAATAAAAAAAAAGAAAGAAATCTTTTAAGAATGAGGAAACATTTGGTCTCAGATCTATGGATTGAACTTTTTTTCTTTGTATCATCATAGACACCCCCAGATAAACATTAACTTGGTGTGGCCCACAAAACCTACATGATGTTCTGCTAAGAAATTAAATGAGGTATTAGAATAAAGATCTTGGAAACAGACAGAGATGTTTATATATCTGGAACCTGAAAACTATGTGGGATGAACAAACTACTCAATAGTGCTGTTGGGACTATAATAAAATGTATTTGTATTCTTGTCTCACACCGTATAGAAAATGCAATTACAGGTAAATGAAATAATATCCATCACAAAGAAGTCTGAAACTTCTAAAATCAAATCTGTATTAATATATTTAAAGTTTTAGAAAAATAATTTGATACAAAATGCTCAAATTATAATTGAAGATGCTATAAGATGTCACAAGTATTAAGTAGGGTATTTCCTCTCTGATAACACAATGTATCTAAATCATATCCATCAGACAAATATTTATTTTCTTAAACTGTCAAAATAGAAAAAAAATAACAAATGTCAAAAATATGCAGCAACAGATTTGTTATATCCTATTACTGGAAATGTAAATTTGTGAACTCTGAAGACTTGTCAGTTTACAGTCCTCTGATAGTTGCTGTTTAGTAACCGTTACTTGCCTGGCCCTATAGAGTGTGCCCAACTAAGCATACATGAGTATTCAATTATATACTCAAAGGAACAGCTAAGCAGATTTCTGGGTCCCTGATAATCTACATTGTAAAACCTATGTACCTCAATCTTCCTGAATCCTATTATTTATCTGAACTCAGCAAGACCTCCACATTGCTTCTCCATAGTTTTGGAAGCAATGCCAAGGTAGAAACCAGTGGGCTAGCCGGGAGTGGTGGCGCAAGCTTGTAAACCCAGCATTCGGGAGGCTGAGACTGGAGGATCCGGGTTCGCGGCCAGCCTCAGCTACCTAGTGAGGCCCTCCACAACTTAGTGAGACCTGTTTCAAAATAAAGACTAAAAAATAGGGCTGGGGGTATAGCTCGGAGGTAGAATGCCCCTGAGTTCAATCCCCAGTACTGCAAAAAAAAAAAAAAAAAGAAAAAAGAAAAAGAAAAAGAAACCAGTGGGCTGACAGATCTCACCTTGACTGCCTTCTCTCAGAGAGAAGAGTCTGTACTATCTGTTAAACATTGTCTGAATATGGTTGCATCATGCATTTCGAGTTGCTGAGTTGTTTTCAATAGAAGAGCAAGTCCAGTACCACTTAACTGACACCATCACGGCTGTTCTGTTTGTTTTTGTTCTCAATAAATTGCTTAATACCACTTACACTCCTGTTTAAAGGAAGAAATGCAGTCTAAACACCAGATACTTAAAACTAACTTAGTATTTAATATAAGTACTATCTATTCCCAGCTGCATAGAAAACATAAAGAAACTCTGCAATAATTCCCCCAAAGGAAATTTTAGGTAATTGAAAAGGATTAGATAATAATGAAGTTTATTGTACATACTAGATAATCCCAAATAAAGTTACATTAAATCATATGTGTACATATGTTTGTTGACCTAGATTTTCTTAATTAAAAAAGGCTTCAAAGTCTGCTGCTTCTGAATCAAATAAATTGAAGAATCTCTCAAACAAAGATTTCATTTGATTTTCATCTGTCTGAATCATATCTACCAAAATCAAAATAAACTTCTGATTTTCATAGAAATCAGCTAAAAGCACATTGATAATTTTGAGAAATCAGCTAAAAGCACATTGATAATTTTGAGAAACACTATATGATTTTAGCAATTAATATGCAACATGAGGCTTACATTTGAATTTTCTTTCAAGATTGCAAGTATATTTACTTTTAAAAATAATCATTTCCAAACTGATTAGGAATGTTGGTTGGTCCCAATTCTTTGACATTAGTAATTTAACTGGAGGAGACTAGTAGACTTGTGATTAGCAAGGAAGAAGCATAAACTCAAAGCATGAACCTGGGTACAAATGCACCTCCTGATGATGATGGTGATAATAATCACAACTAATATTTATTACATACTTAGATATGCCAGGTTCTCTTCTAAATCCTTTACAAATTACTGTCCTAATCCTTACTTCCTACATTTGATGTAGGTTATTTGTAACCATACTTATTGATGAGGTAACAGAGGCTCAGCAAAGTGAATATTTTTGCTCAAAGACAGATTAGAACACACCAGGATTCAAACCCTGAAAGGTTGAAGGTGACATCATTTTCTAAATAAACTAGATGTCACCACTCAGTGACCTACAAAAGAAAAGTCCAGTAACATTTGCTATGGTATTCTGTACCTATAGATCCTACAAGAAAGTGAAGATGTGAGTAAATGAAGTCATTTAATTTTTTGGAAGTGAATAAAAAATCCAATAAAATCCTTTGCCCATTTTTTGATTGGGTTATTTGCTTTCTTAGTTGCAATTTTCTTGAGTTCTTTGTATATCCTAGATATTAAACCTCTATCTGAAGTGTAACTGGCAAAAATTTTCTCCCACTCTGTAGGTTCTCTGTTGAGGTTCTTGATAGTTTCCTTTGCTTTGCAGAAGCTCTTCAGTTTAGTGCAATCCCATGGA